>JZKD02S0175807.1:967247-1009917 GCA_000966675.3 Picea glauca
TCATTTCTCTAAATACCACATCTCAGCTATACACTACCTTCTTAGTTTCTGGGTTCCAAAGATTATAACCTTTGAGACCATATTTATATCCAATAAAGATACATTTTTCATCCTTTTGATCCATCTTACTCTTGTTTTCCTTTGGAACATGAACATATGCATCGCAGCCAAATACCTTGAGATGTGTGAGAGAAGGTTCTTTACTAGTCCATACCTCTTGTGGAGTCTTGTCACCCAACACTAATGAGGGTGATCTTTTGACCAGATAACATGAAGTACCCACTGCCTCTGCACAGAATTCTTTCCCTAACTCGACACCACTAAGCATGTACCTTTCTTTTTCCATTAGCATCCTGTTCATCCTTTATGTAACTCCATTTTGTTGAGGTGTATATGTACTAGTCTTATGCCTTTCTATACCACACTTCTTACAAAATTCTTCAAATTCATTCCCACAGAACTCTCCACCATTATATATTCTCATCACCTTAATTCTTTTCTCTGTTTGATTCTCAAAAAGAGCCTTAAACTCTTTAAATCTGTCAAAGACTTCAGATTTCTTCCTAAGGAAGTATATCTAAGTTTTCCTCGAGAATTCATCTATAAATGAGACATAGTACACAGATTTTCCCAATGATGGGACCGACACAGGTCCAAAAACATCACTGTGAACTAGTTGTAAAATTCCTTCTTCCCTCATTGCACCAGAGGGGAATCTTACCTGATTCTACTTCCCATATAGACAATGTTCACAGAAATCAAAATCCAGAGAGAAGTTAGACATACCTTCAACCATAACTTTACCATGTAGTAGTCGAAGACCCTTCTCTCCGATATGCCCCAGTCTTTGATGCCATAGCATAACCTTTTCTCCATAGACTGTAGGAGTTATTTCTTCTTCAACTCAAATATTAGGAAGAATGGAACTATTACACCCATCACTAATAGTACTTCCTAGAAGCTTATATAGAGTTCCAAACAAAATTCCCTTCATCAACACCATTGCTCGTCGAACCATACTGGAAGTTCCCTTTTCAAAAATTGTTTTTACCCCCGCATCTTCCATTTTTCTTATAGAAATCAAATTTATGGGCATACCTAGGATGTGTAGAACACCAGGCAGTGTTCTAATCCTTCCATCTATGAGTCTCAACTTGACCCTTCCTCTTCCTATGATTCTGGTTGTTGAATCATTACCTAAGAAAACATTACCTCCATCATACTTTTCATATTCGCAGAACCACTCTCTGTGGGGAATCATATGAAATGATGCACCCAAGTCAATCAACCATGCCTCATGATCTGCATGCGTGCTTGAAGAGGCCAAGTACACATCCCCTCCTTCTTCCTTGGAGGTCTTTTCTTCTGTATAAGAAGATTCTTCATATCCCTTTTTTTTCTCAACTTTAGATCTACACTGCTTCTTGTAGTGCCCCTCTTTTTCACACCTCCAACATACCCTTACAAACTTTCCAAGAGATTTAGATCTACCCTTAGGCTTAGATCTCCCACTTGAGAAATTAGATCTATTTCTTTCCTGGGAATGTCCTCTTACAAATAATGCATCTGTGCTATGGCCTTCCATATTCTTTTGTCTCATCTCCTTTGACAACAAGGATGAGACCACTTCTTCAAACTTCAAAGAAGTTGTATTACTACCTATGGCCACAACCAGACTATCCCACGAGTCTGGTAAATAACATGACAAACTGATACATTTATCTTCATCTAAAATTTTAATATCAACAGATACTAACTGACTTACCACAGTATTCAAGGCGTTCAAATGCTTTGCCACCGAGTCTCCATCTCTCATCCTCAAGTTATACATCTTCTTTCTCAGGAATAGTTTATTTACCAGGGACTTAGACTGATACAACTTCCCCAACTTTTCCCATAAATCCTTGGTTGTAGCTTCCTATGACACATTCAGTAATACTGAATCAGAGAGACACAGTCGAATTGTGCTCTTTACCTTTCGATCCGTCTTTTTCCAGTCATCTACAAAAGTTCCTATAGGTGCAGTACCTAGATATACTGCGATCCACTGATATTTGTCCACCAAAAGATCTTCCATCTTGAGCTTCCACAGCTCAAATATTTTCCCATTAAACTTCTCAATCTCCATCTTCGAATTGCTTGCCATTTCTTTTCACCTGAAAAACAATACCGCAAATCTCCCACTGTAACAAGGCTTATCATAGTCCCGAGCCAAACCCTTGACCACAAAGGCATCCCCTTGAAGCCAATAAAGCTCTGATACCAAATGTAAGTTCTAACCTTGTACAATGTCTACTGTAAACAAATATTTAGAAAAGAATAGAAAATATACAATGGCAAATACAAACATTACACAGAGATTTTTCCCCTAGAAACCCAAACTAGGAAAACCAACATATATTATATTCATACATTATGTTACATTGTTTACAATACAATATACAAATAGGAGCCAGTGGCATCCAAAAACCTAACCCAATGACCTGGATTAGTCCAAATCCCTAATTCCTTAACCGGAAATAGAAAGCCATCGGCAAAAACCATGTGCCAAAAAAACCACCTAAATACATGACATGTTTCTTGAGGTAGGTGTCACGTTTCCCGAGGCAGAAAAAAATTTCCGGGGGTGCTTCCCCTGGACCCTTGCATGCCTGGCGCATACGCTCAAACACTACTTCTCATGCAAATAATATAATGCATACCCAACAAGTGCTATGATATAGATAGATAGATCTATTGATGCTTTATTCTTAATGATGTATATGGATGTTATATTTGACTTATACACATATGATTAGTGCCTGAATTTGTTAGGATCTGATCTGTCATGCTAAATGTTGTTATATGCTAGATCTGGATGAATATTGTGATGCTCTATAATTAGGGTTTAATGGAACTGTAACTAAGAACTAGATATTGATGAATGTTAACTGTTGAGTGCTATGTTAAGTTTTAGAATCATATATCTATGTCCCAACTAAGGTTGCAGACACCTGAGCCCTACAACCAACCCTGCCTCTACCTCAAGTGAGACTTCATCTGATTCGCAGGTGTTTATGAAAGGGCTGGTAGTTAGGGTTTTGTTGGTGTGCTCTTCAGCGTTGAACCCTGGGTCTGCCCCTCTTCCAATAGAGTGAAAAAGGAGGATCCTTGAAATCAGATCGAGTCCTCCTAGTATCATATGGATCACCAACAAGATCCCCTGCATCCTAAAGAGTAGTTTTTTCCCACTTTGACATCTTCTATGTCTCTGCAACTTCATCTAGATGCTTTGAATCTGCATATGATTGTAATGAATATATATCTCAATCATCTAAGTCCTCTGAACTAGAACTCTCATCTGAAGAAGAGTCGGCATGTGCATTCTCATCATCTCAGACAGGTGGAAGAATGAAGTTGTCTGCATGTAGCTGCTAAGGTGCATGTGAGACACTTTCCTTGAATTGGAAATTGTGCTCAATGATGAGGCGATTCGAATAAAGATGAATTATCCTATATCCCTTCACACCATCGGGGTATCCAAAAATAATACACTCAATGATCTATAGATCAAGTGCCTTCCCATATTAAGAGGGAATTTGGGCCCATGCATGTGAATCAAAAATGCAAAAGTGGGTCATGTCCAGTTTGAGGCCACTCCAAGCCTCATAGGGGGTCTTATCCTTGACAAATCTATGGGGAGATATGTTTTGGATGTATGTTTCACAATTAAGTGCTTCAGCTCATAGTCTTTGTGGTAGTGAATTTTCATGTAGCATGCAAGATTCCATCTCCTTTAGAGATCTATTTTTCCACTCAACAACTCTATTTTTCTACGGAGTATAGGGAACTGTGTGTTGCAACTCAATCCCTACCCCATGGAAAATATTATGGATCTCATGATTGAAATACTCTCCCTCATTATCATTTCATAAGACTTTGATCTTCTTTCTGGATCATGTCTCAACCAGAGCTTTAAAATCTTTGAGGTCTTGAAAGAGCTCAGATATTTTCCTGAGAAAGTAGATCCATGTAAAGCATGAGAAATCAACAAAAATGAGAACAATCCTCTCTTTTATAATATATAGATGTGTAAAAGGACCCATAATTTCATTGTGGATCAAATCTAAACGCACAAAATCTCTCTGAGACCTTCCTTTGTCGAATTTCTCTTGAGGATGTTTTCCGAGAACACACCCCTCACATACTCCCTTGGAGAAATGGATGTCTGGTAGGCTATAAGCCAATCATTTCTTGTTAAGTTGTTTCATGTATCTAAAATTAAAATTTACAAACCTTTCATGCCATATCCTACTACTTTCATCATCATGAATAAGCAGTAAAGCAGAATCAGGTTCAATAAATTATGAAAATGTATACAATCTAGACTGATGATTTACCTCACCAGTAGAAACCCTGGAGTTGGTTTGCATGTCATAGATGTCCATGGAATTTTGTGTGAATGTGACTTTATTTCCAGTGCCAGAATTCTTCATCTGAAACATGGAGATAAGGTTGACGAAAAGTTTGGGAACGTGCAACACATTCTCGAAGCTTCCATTGGTGAGTTCAATCCTTCCTTTTCCAGTGACTTTGACAAAAGAGTTTCCCCCCATCTGAATAGGAGGAACTTTGCATGCATCCAATGAATAATATACTACTTTTGAGGCAACCATGTGATTTGATGCTCCTAAATCAACGATCCAAGCATCGAGAGAGGAGTTGATGGAAATCAAGGCATGGCTAGAATTGCCTTTCTTCAGATTCTGATCTTCTGGCTTCTTCTTCTTGGAACCCTCGGGGATGCGATCTCCAAGGTTGTTTTTCTGAAGTATTTGAGACATTATATCTATTTTTTTTTGCATGCATGCGTATTCTGGATGGAATTCTTTGTGACAGTACATGCATTTCTCCCCTTTTCCCCTTTGGATCCAAAGGCATCGGTGAAAGGTTTTGTGTACCCTTCCTTCTTCGGATGTGCATAATATTTCCTTTTTTATTTATCTTTAGATATCTGATATTTATGTCTTCCATATTACACAGTGAGTGCATGTGACTTTGTTCCTTTTATTTTTCCCATGTTGATGAGCTTGGTTTTCTCTTGTGTCAGGGTTTTGATACAGTTCTCAAGAGAAGACATCTTCCAGGTGGCTCCAGAGGTGAATCTGACATAATGGAATGTGGATACAAAGATAGAGAATTCAGGACCAAGTTTGGAGAGAATGGTGAGAACCATTTGTTTCTCCTCCTTAAAATTATCAACCCCACAAGCTTTGAGTTGTGATAGTAAATCCTTGAATTTTGTAAAGAAATCTTGGATATTGTCGAAGCTTTTTGGATCCAATGTGAGAAATTTCACCTCCAGCATGTCTCCCCTCATATCATATTATTTTCCAAATATCCATTTCAAGGTGGTCCAGGATTCATTGGGAGTCTTACAAAAAGATATGTGAAAAAGGCGATCGGGAGAAATAAGATTGGAAATTGTTCTGAGTGCTTCATCCATTCGATTTAAGTACTTGTATTTTTCTATGGATGATGTCGGTTCTGTATCTATATTCAAGGTTAACCTGTACAATTTTCTTTTTTGGATATGTATGGCTATTTTCTCCTACCATGCAAAGTAGTTGTAAAGTGTAAGAATGAATTCTTTTTGGAAATCCATCTTTTTACTGTCTTCAATCTTTTGTACCTGCAAAAAAATTTGGTGTAGATTTTTCTTAGCAATTCGTCGGCTCTGATACCATGTAAATTTGTTGAACCTACAAAAAATATATCTATCTAGAAAATACTACACACATTTGCAGAGAGAAATTGAGAAAGAAGAAGAAGGAGAGAAAGAAAGAATTCTCATTAATCGTAATGAATAATGAATAATTTACACATGATATACTCTATATAACTCAATGAATTCAAACTAGAGGAGAACCAATGAACTGTAGTGGTCATCTAGAGTGATATGGACACACACCAACATTTACAAGAGTGAACTACCACCTACTCTAGTCTCTTAAGAAGTTATAGGAGTGAACTTCCACCTAGCTGAGTTAATTATTCAACATGTCTTCAGTTAACTGACTGAACATAGTGTAGTGAGGAGTATATCAAGTAATCAAGGGTAATGGGACAGTATGGTGATGATCCAAAGGAAAGTGCACATTATTATGGTAATGATCCCAATGTTTCATGGTGACAAAACCAATGCAACATCTAGACTCAACTCAACTAGTCAAACTGAAGTGTCAACTGAAGAGAATATTCTCCAGGTGGAATATTCTCCCCTAAAATATAGGAGACTGGATAATGAATAATTATGACTAATAAACAAGGAAAACACTTATGAAAAATAAATCCTAGGTGTGTGTGAAGTAACTCCAACAACTTTCACAATCCCACAAGGAATATTCATGTATGATAAGATGCCCGTTGGTTTGATAAGTGCAGGAGCCACATTCCAATGAGCTATGAATATAGAATTTTGTAGGAGAGAAAGACATATTAATTTTAATATACCTTGATGAAATGATTGTTTTCTATAAGGAATATGAGGATCAGATCAAGCATTTAAGGAAGACCTTTGTGAAGTGAAGAAAATTTGGCCTATCATGAAACTGTCAAAAAAATATTATTTTTTCATGGAAGAAGGGAAGCTCCTAGGTCATATTGTATCAAAGGAGGGTGTGAATATAGATCCTGAAAGAGTGGAGGAAATTAAGTTAATTAATCTTCCTAGAAACAAAAAAGAGAGACAATCCTTCTTATGCGTGATTTAGTTCCTAACGTGATTTGTGTCAAATGTTGTTGATATGGCAAGGCATATCACTAATATGTTGAGGAAGGATCGGGAGGTAAAATGGAAAAATGAATATACAAAATATTTTTAGCGAATCACCAGTGCTAGTTAGCCCAAACTATGACAAATAATTCCTCGCTTTCTTTGTTTCTTTAGAACATACTATAGTTGTTGTACTACTGCAAAGAAATGAGGAAAACCAATAGAAAACCATAGTCATTTTCAATATAGATTTAAGAGATGTTGAGATAAGGTACAACAACCAAGAGAAACAAGAGTATGCCTTGGCAAAGAATTGAAGGCTTTCAGAGACTATATATTGCACTCATAAATAATTTTGGTCATCCCTACCATTGAAATAAAGTACATACTTACTCAGATTGACAATGAAGGAAGAAGAGGTAAATGGATTTCCAAGATCTAAGATTATGATTTATAAATCAAACCCACCAAGTTGGTAAAGGGATAAGGAGTAGAAAAAATTATGGCTGAATCACATTGCAAATCTCTTGATATATATTCTATGTCAACAAACATCATGGAAATAGAGAAAGAAGAAATCGAAACACAAGAACCATCTTCCAAGGTAGATCCTAAGTTTAATGAGTCTTAGTGGTATAAGTATGTGATTTAATATCTATAAAATTTAAGTTTATTTCCATCTTGGGACAAAACAAAGGATAGATAAATCAAACTCAAGGTTGTAAAGTACTATATTATAAATACAAAGTTGTTTTGCAAAGATCCAGGAGGAATATTGCTAAATTTCCTTACCGAAGAAAAAAACTAAGGGATTTTTCAATGAATTTTACAAAGGGATATGTGGAGGCCACCATGCATGGAGATCCACTATGTGTAAGATCCTCAGATCTGGTTATTATTGTCCTTGATTGGTTTTTGATGTAGATTGTATGGTTAGAGAATATGTAGAATGTCATGTGTTTGTAGGGAAGAAAAAGTTACAACCTCTCCCACTCATAACTATTAAATTAGAAACACCCTTCCAACAATGGGTATTATATTTCATTGGTGAAATAAATCCAAATTCAAGTCGACAACAAAAATGGATCCTTATATCCACAAATTACTTCACCAAATGGGTAGAGGCTATCCTCACCAAGGCAACAATTGACACAATCATTATCAAGTTCCTTAAAGAGAAAATTTTAGCAAGGTTTGGATGTCCTAGAAAGATCATAACTGATAATTCCCAATATTTCAAATCGTTTAGGCTTATGAATTTTTTTCAATACTATAATATATATCTTGGGAATTACATTGCTTATTATCCATAGGGAAATGGTTTGTTTGAGTCATCCAAAAAGAACCTCATCAAAATCATTAATAATATGTTGTCCCAAAATAAGAAATCTTGGGATTCGATTCACATTTAGAGAACACAGTTTGGGAAGATAGAGTAAGCATTAAGAGGTCCATTGGTACTTCTCCATTTCAGCTGGTGTATGGGATAGAAGATATTTTTCCCATCCAACTCAACCTTCCTATGATGAATTTTTTGCAAGATGAAGAGGCATAGTCAGATTATATGCAGAGGAGAATAAACCAACTAATTGAATTCTAACAGCTAAGAGATCAGGTGCAATTGAAGTCCCGAGCTCATCAAGAAAGAATGAAATAAATTTTTGACAAGAGGACCAAGGAGATGGGATTTAAGATAGGATAGCTAATGTTCAATTGGGATTCTAGAAGGGAAGCAAAGGTAAAACATGGAAAATTTGACAACCTTTGTCTTGGACCTTTCCATATTATTGCAACACAAGAAAACAATACATATGAATTGGCACAACTAGATGGAGAGTTGTTTGGGTCTCGTGTAAATATGATGTTTCTCAAGAACATGTTCCAGTACTAAATGCTACAAAATTTTCTACCATGTACACAAATAAATATTTTTCCATTCATTTTTAGCTATTTTCAATCATGCTTCATTCACCATTTGTTACGCAAGAAAATAGTTATGATTCTAGCATTTAAGCTATTGAGCAATTTTGTTTCACCTATCAAATCAATTTTCAAGGTGAACATGTGATCTCTTATTTCTACAAAAACTCAATAACCCAACATAATAAGGAACTTGGTATATAGTTCTTAGCATACCACATGGGTATGTTGTCCTCGCTAAAGCTGATGTTAGCATCGAGTTTAACCTAGTCATTGATATATGTACCAATCAAGATCATGAGGTTGAATCAGAGAAAAATAAAGCCCCAAGGTGAGCTTATATATCTCATATATTGAGATAAGTCAGCATATGATCAAGCACCCTAAAATAATTAATAGCAAAAAACAAACCCTAAGGGCCCAAGGAAAAAAATTATGAATTCTCGAGCGCTTATCAAGAGAAACAAAATGGCTAAAAATGCTCCACATAGGCTTAATCCCCTCTTATTATGGATTTATCATTGTACCGAAGCTCAAAACCTAATCATTGGTGAAGGTGTGGGCTTGATCATCCAACAACAACAAGTGATCATAATCTAAAACTAAGGATGCATGTCGAATATGAAAAGTGCATGAGAGTTAGTGTGAACTTGAGGAGCGACGATAGTTTTGAGAGGGAAAGGATGGTGTTTCATGGTGGTGATACGCAAAACAAAACCACTCCCATAGGGTCACAACAATGACATTCTGGTTCCATCGAGTTACATAACCATCAACTCAGCACATATTTATTCATCCACAATGCCACCTAGATATTGTGCAACATTCCACCTGGATACCGAGGAATCCGATGACGACCAGATGTAGAAACAATGAATATTCTATCCCATCAAATATCATCACCTATACAATGAAGGATCCCTATAGGTCTCTTTTTTAAACATTGGTTGTCATTGATTTCAACCCTTGAAGAAGTCTGGTAGCCCCAAAAGGTATTCTTATGGAACCCAAAGTTGATCAAGGAAAATGGTCACGAAGGATAGTGTAAATTAAGGTAACTCACTCATGAATGGATAATCCTCATCATGCCATTTCCGGTGATAGGTGGCATGCCACGTGGTTCCTTAATGTTGAGGAATTATGGCCTTGTGAAGTTGTAAGCCCAAAAATAATGGTTAAGAAATCCCTAGTTGGTTACAAGTCAATTAATGAAAGGGTAAAGTGGTTGCAACAAGAAATTTAAGAATCCCTAAAGTTAAGGAAAGACATTACCTAGAAAATATATATATACACCTCAAGAATTCATTCACAAGCACATTCATGCATTCATTCTATTGAATATATTCTTATGAGAAAGTGCTCTATTGGCAAGTTTGCGACAATAGAATCTGAGGCAATGATAAGTGAGAAGTGGAGGAGTTTCAGGATCACAGAGGAGAGATAACATTTTGTGTAAAAACCCTAATTTCTCTGACCCCCACAGGTCAGACAACTAGTGTCCCATGAGGCACCCTTGTGGGTTGTCTAGTGGCTATCATGTAAGGCCCCATGTGACATCATTTCATAGTCCCATGAGGACAAGACAAGATTGGGGGATATGCTAGTACCATGTTTTTGAGGTTTGAGGAAAGGTTACAGGTCATCACTATTTTGTATTGGGTCATCTATAGAGGTAAATGTATGTTTATGTAATTAAATTCTATACTTGGCAATGGTATGGTTCCTTCTTGAGGCATGTTTGGCATTGGCACATGATTTAGGTACATATTGTCTACATGGTTGAATGATATATATTGTTGTATATGGGTTGATTCACTACCATAAACATATATTTGATATGTGGGTACATGGTTGAGGTATACACTTGATGTATGGTGGAATATGCATCAGGCAAATGCTTAGGTATTTTGAGGCATTTCATTGATGATATAGTATAGGTCTATACATGATTGATATTATGATATATGGTACAGGTTTATACATGGTAATGTTCTAGTACATGGTGATGGAATACTGAGAGGGGAGGTGTGAATCAATAAGAGCACAATTAGTACTTTTAATCACAATATAAAACCTCCAATAAATATCATGAGAATTCAATATATCATCAACACCATAATTCGATACATATACATCACATAAAAATAGTACACCAAAATTTTACGTGGAAACCCAATGTGGGAGAAAACCACATAATGTTTTTCTTATTTATCAAACAGTACATTCATTGGAAACACCAACTTCCTAGTTCTCCATCTACATCTGGAAGGAGGCTCCAACCCCCTATCTAGAAGATGAAACCCGAAGGAATATCCAACTCCCTATTTACAAGATCCAATTGGAAGGAGGATACAACCCCATTTCCTTGCCCCATAAAACCACCTTGAAATATAAATGTATACCAATCTATCATTACCTCTATGACTGATAACATGTTGCTATTGGTGTTTCTGATACTTATATTGCTGCTACTAATTTCAATTTATCATCAAGACTACAACCACAAATACCTGATACCAAGATACACAAGAGAGTTCTCTAAATCAAATTCTTATGAATCACCAAGACATATATATTCCTGATTACTTCAAAATACACACCCTAACATACAAAGAAAGACATACCTTTAACGTGTAGCTGACTTGGGTTTTAAATCTATGATATTCAACATTTTTTCTTCATAGGTCTGAAACCCATACACTGTTCACTTGTGGATGTTCTTTCTTTTCCTCACTGCAGTCTGTGGATGTATGCACTTTTCCTCTTTAAACCCATAGATTTACACAAAGGACCTGGATCTATAACTCTTTCTTTGTATGCTCTATTCTTGCAAACTTATTCCTTCACTGGAATTTTCTAACCTCCTCTCACTGCCTCAGATCTACCAATCTATATTCACAGAAGTGATTTTCCAATTGACTATTCTCCTTGTTTTAATGAGGATCTCATTATGACATGCAACTCACACGAAACTTATGAGCTTCTGTTTATAGTTACTTTAACATGTAACTAACATGAAACTTGTTATATTATGTTTATATATTCTTTACATTGACATCAATGAAAAAAAATATTTCAACAATTCAATGACAACCAATCTTTCAACAATTAATATTTCAACAACCTCCCCCTTTGGCATTGATGACAACACTTAGACACAACAATGGAAACACTCATGTTCACATTATCTCCCCCTATCTTCATGCCTCTTCTCTTCATTTCCATTCCTATTCTTTTCTCTTCCCCTTTGACATCAATGGAAAAAGGGTGACTTCTCCTTGGGGCTGCTCCCCCTCTCTGTAAGCCTCTGATATCTAGTAATGTTTCTCTTCATGGTGCTTCCTCATGTAAATCTATGATAAAATTCATTCAAAAATGATTCAAGTATTTCATGATTACTACTTCTCTCCCCATTTCTTACTATGCCAAATTCCATGTAGATCACTACGGAGCTAAAACTACTCCAAGTTTATGTCAAAGATACTCAAAATGATCCCTCAGAAAAGGTTTAGTGAAGATATTTGCAATATGTTCTTTTGTCCCAACATACTCTACCTTAATGTTCTTCTTTGTAACTTCTTCCTGTAGAAAGTCGAACTTTATCATAATATGTTTTGTATTGGAATGCATCACTAGATTCTTAGAGATACTTATAGCACTGATATTATCACAGAATATTGCAATAGGCTTGTCATATTCCACATGTATGTCCTGCAAATTTTTCTTCATCCAAGGAACCTGTGTACAACATGTTGCTTCTGCAATATACTTTTCTTCTACTATGGAAAACGATACTGAAGATTGTTTCTTGTTCAACTAGGATACCAAAAAATCACCTAAGTATAAGTATTACCCACTTGTACTTCTTCTATCATCAACACTTCCTACCTAATATGCATCTATGTATGCAACTAGAGATAGATCATTCCCTTTTGGATACCATAATCCATAGTCTTATGTTGCTTTGAGATATCTTAATATTCTCTTTACTTCCATAACATGTGTTTCCTTTAGTTCTTCTTGAAATATTACAACCTTTCCAATTTCTTAAATCACATACGGTTTCAATGTTTTCACATAGAGTAAAATGCCAATCATCAATTTTTAGATTCTCTAATTTGCATCCTTGGAATTACCATATTTTCTCAATTTGCAACTAGTTTGCATGGGAGTACTTATAGGCTTGCAGTATACCATTCCAAACTTCTTTAGAATTTATTTTATATGCTTAGTCTGGGAGATAAAAATACCTTTATATTGTTGGCATATGAAAATTCCAAAAAAGAAAGATAACTCACCAAGTAATGACACTTCAAATTCATTCTGCATGTCTTTAGCAAATTTCTTACTCATCCTATCATCATAACTTCCAAAAATAAAGTCATCAACATATAATTCAATTATTAATATACTATATTGATTTACCTTTATGCAGAGATTGTTGTCTACATTTCCTTTCCTGAACCCTTGTTATTGTAGATACATGTCCAATCTTGAATACCATGCTCTGGGGGCTTGTTTGAGTCCATACAATTTCTTCTTCAATATGAAAACATAATCTTCCTTTTCTGATAATATAAATCATTCTGGTTGTTTGATGTAGACTGTTGGTTATTCTTCTCCTCTTTCTGCTTTTGGGCTGACCTAGGTTCATATCTAAACAAGCTTCCATCAAATCTGTCTAAAACTATCAACCCTCTTGGTAAAATAGAAGGAAACACATCACACAGAGTACACTACATAGTCTCACCCGAGATAGTTATATGGGTGAATACAATGCTCATATGCTTGAATTCTAGGAAAGCGTGGGGATCTGGGATTGCGTTTTATTTTCTTACATATTTATCTAGTAGTTCCTTCTATTATTCTCAAGATCCATTCATCTATTTATGTGTATGCATGCATTCTAACAAATCTAACGATTACCATATCTCACATAATTATTCATTCATCAACTAACTACTTGCAGAAAGTAAATAGGAAAAAAATCACAACACATAACACAAGAGCTATCGTGGTTCACCCCCTCTTGGGATACACCCACAGAGATATGGCTCTACAACTCTTTTATTATGGTTCTTCAATATATAGCATCACGTGCACTACAACTCTATTTATACGATCACAAAAAAGACTCTACGGCCTTTGTGAGGCTAACTAGATTGCACCAAGATCCTCAGCCTATGATCTAACCCTCAAGGTCTAGTTATTTTACTCTCCTGCAACTCAACAACTTACAAAAAGGTATCATATCTTATAGTCCTCCTCCAAGATAAGAAAAAATGTTTTCTCTAACATACTAGAACCCTCAACCTAGACCTCATAGGTACTTATTTATACTTATATTTGGCTTATCATCCATTAAAATCTCTTACAAAAACCCTAATCCTAATGTGGTTAGGTTTTCCTGTATGACCGCCTCATGTGCTTCTTTTCCTCTTTTTCCAGCGTTTATTTTCCTTTATTTTCGATGTTTTCCCCTGTTTTTCAGCACTTCTTTAATTCCTTCAAACCTTCTTTGATTTCCTTGTCCCGAGTCACTCATGGAATCCAACATATTTCACTACCTGTGCCAGTGCATCATACATCGTTGCTATCCATTGGCATTGCTCCTAAGCTTGGTTTATCATTTTTGTCATGGCATCTACCACTTGCGCGGTGACTGGAGATATTAATATCTCTCCCCCATCCAAGCCTATTTTCTCAATTCACACTTTCTCTACGTCAATATCCATGACCAACTTCTCTTCCTTCTCCTGCAAGGGCTCCAAATGATCCTGTCTTTCCATCTTTTCTGCCTCAACCAATTTTTCCCCTGCCTGTAGGTTCTTCATTTCTACGGTAGTCTTGATCTTCTCTGGCAGTGACATTGTCCTCTATCATTTCTTTACATATTCCATTTCTACATGAAATTTATCTTCCTGCCCTTGTATCTCTTGTAGGATCCCATCCTCTAGTAGCTGTGTCCATAGTTGGACTCTCTTTTCCAATATTTATGTAATTCTATGTATGTTCTATGTGATGTTCTCTGCAAATGCGATCACGTCCTACTCTCTTTGAGCTCTGACGTCTGGAGGAGTAGTAGGCACTGTTTTCTCCTCTAGTTACTTGATCTAGTCTTTGTATTGTTTCAAATTCTGCGTTATCTTTATCATCTTCTCTTCTGAAGATGCTCCCTCTGATTCTGCATTGTCTGAGATGGCTTGAAATACTACATGTATTTGGTTCTTCATCTCATCCACTTCTTGTTGCGCCCTATTTTTCTCCTTCTCTTCTTGGCTGATGAATTCCTTCAGTATGGCATTCTCCTCCTGCGCTATCTGTAGATTCACCCATCAGATCTTGATCTAGTCTGAATCTCTTGTGCGACACTGACATGTAATTTATATAGTGCCTTTGTTGGAATCTTGGGCAAAGTCAAGTCCAATGTATCAATGTATTTTAAAGTATTTTGCATTGTCTCCTCATCAAGAAATAATATCTCAGGTGTTAATATAAAGTTGGCTCTCCCCTGCGTTATGATCTCCATTGTTTCTTGAGAAAGGACTCCTTCCCTAGCCTTTACTAGTGTATTTTATTGTTATGCTCGTATCTTCAACTACTCCAGCATAGTTTTTACCTCCTGTACTTGGTACAGAATTGAAGCCCGACGATTCTTGACATTTTCCCACACCTTTGATAGTGAATATTCCATTGGCATGACTATCATCTCCACATCATATGTTGTCAGTGATGTTTCCAGTGATTTTTTGTGGGCCTTTGCCTTCTTCCTGGAGCTACTTGATTTCTCCCATGTTCTCTTTATTTGGGCCTTTGATGGCTCAGATGCCTCAAAAATCTCTGTATCCATGGTTGTATCCTGCACCATTTCTTCCTCCATAGGTTTCTCTTGTATATTTGTTCTTATTCTTTCTACACACACCTTCTCTGTCATTCCTCTTGGTTCCTATTCTATGCGTGGTGGTCCTTGTGTAGAACCATGTTGTGATTTATTCTTTGTCCTAATTTTATTTTGTATGGGACTGCCTCCCCCCTATTGACCTTGTTTCCTATTTTTCTTTTTGCTTGTGACATTTGTGCATGTCCTTTGCGTAGGGACTGTTATGTATTGCATCCTAGTTTGTCCTCTTGGCACTGTCTTTGGGATCATTTCCATTTTCCACTCTTTAGACCACTCCTGGACCTCGATTTGGATATCCTACGTCATCATGAAGTAATTCAATCGTAGCCACTCCTTTTCTGGATCCCTCTTTGCATGTAGCCACATACTATGGCGTAATGCTTGGAAATTCACTATCTGTCCAAACTCTTGGACAATTTTTGGGGAAATTCTCCATTTGTCCGCCAACCTATTCTCGATCTTTGTTAAATATAATGCAAATATGTCGCTGCTGATTTTCTTTTCCTCGGTATCTATTGTGCTTCAAAGAGACGTGTATCATGTTGCACCATACTTTCTTGTTCTTTGTAGGAACATGTTATATGTGGGTTCTTTCCATCTCACCAATGGAATGAGGATGAGTAACCACGAGTAGTGGAACTCAAATACCTAATGTTGTGTGTCCTTGCAGTATTCCAAGAAGGAGTGTAGTAGATAAGGGGCCCAACTCATCGAGATCCCCTTCACACATTGTGTTTCAACCACTACTATTCATTCAGGTACCTCCTCCCTTTTACACTTGCGTATTATCTTGAAACATAACAATATCATTGCAAATCTCATCACAGAATTTTTGATGTGACTGATCCTGATTCCCGTTTTACCTCTCTCTATGCCATACATTTCTTTGATTTCATCATAAATGAATTTTTCCTTTGTCTTGTATTCTGAATACTTCTGTAGCTTCTCCCCATCCATGGGTAGCCTTGTGATTACTGCAATCAAATCAACATTTATAGGCACTGGCCTATCCATCCACAAAATCCCTCCATGTAACCTTGCTAGGAGTTGCTTGATACATCCATTGATGTGTTTACTGTTAGCACTATGTAAATTTGTTCAACTGATAAAAAAAATGACATAGGTAACCTACAAACCACTTTAGAGATGGGTACTAGCCTGCTTAGCTTAGAGAGGGATCTCTTCTATTACTTGGTATTTAATAGATGAGTTTTCTTTAACAAATCGCTGGCTAGGTTTTATTGCTATGAATGTTTTTTTATAATTTTGTTGGCAAGGAAAGGGAGGGACACTTATGGCTATGGAGTCAAAATTATGAAACGAATGGAAGCACTAACTAGTTGGTATAAATATCCAGAGGATAAATACTAAATGAGGTGATAAATATGAGTTATAAATTGTACTTTGCAGAGTGTAAGAAGTAAGGGAAAACATATAATTGTATCAAAGCAATAAAAAATGAATTATGACTTAGTTAGGAAGAACTTAACATAGTTTAAATTGCTTAAGCTGGGAGCATCACAAGATGAATTATGGGCCTTTAACTATCCAATTTAAATAGAATACAATGTAAATGAAATCAGAAATACAGAAAATACATACAAAGAGAGGAGACAAAGCTCAGACCACCACCATTAGAATAGTTTCATGAAAACTTAAAGACATCTACATGTGTATTCTATTCCACTTCAGAAAATTACATTCAAGTTCCAAATAGCTAAAATCATGCCCTTACACTTATTCCAACCCCTAATACATTTGGAACTCCTAATATTTATACAAGTTGAGCTCCTTCAGTTTGAAACCGATTACAATGATGAAAATAAAACATTCCATTTTTTTAAACCGATTACAATAATTGCAAAGAAACGTTTCGGTTTTGAAACTGATTACAATGATCAATAGGAAAACAATTTTTTATCCTAGTCTCTAGCTCCTCTGGTGCTTCACTCCCATTCTTTGCCACTTTTTTTTCTCTGGTCTTCCACATGATCTACCATCTTTAGTTACATTTTTCAATCATCTACTGGACCCTGGAAAACTGCACTTTGTCTTACCCAACCGTACTATCTCCTTCCATTGCAAGTCTGAAGGGATATCATAATCTATAATTTCCTTTATTAGGTTCTCCAGGTCAATGCATGAAGCATATGACATGAATGGTAGTCCTAGTTTGACTGCTTTGAACTGATTCAAAATTTCAAATTCTATAATCAGATGCTCGACTAATATAGCTTCCTTCATATTTTCCTCTAGGGTTTCGAACTTGGAGTGATCCATTCTGCATCGATTCAAGCGAGCATTGTATTCTTCTTGATCATATAATTTTCCCTTGCCATCCCAAAATGGCGTAAGTCCTTTGATAAACAATTCTTAGACCAAATCTTTGAAATCTTGTACACTTTGTTCCATCTATGTTGCCTTGGTTTTGACTGATTTCAACAGGTTATGTTTAACAATAACCCTCCTGGCCCAGAAAATCAATATATTTTTTTCTTTATACCCAATAGTCTGAAGGTCTTCAGTAGGAACAACATTGAGTAGATTTATGGCATTCTGGGCCCATTCTGATGGTTTCTTTGCTAAAGTTTCATTCACAACAGAGTGCACTTTCTCCTGGTTGTGATGGTTATACTATCTTTATCATTAATGAAATTCAAATATACTCTAAAATTGGAAGATTCAACAACTGTAGAGTCCCAGATGATGTGCTTGTCCCCCTACAATAGGCCTTTTCCTTTTAACCTCATCTTCAATTTATCTATCCTTTCCTGCAAGACTTAATTTTCCTTTTGAAATTGAGCCATTCTTTCATCCTTTGCTTGCATATCCTACTTCAATTTCTCTATGCTTCCTTTTATCCCTTTGATTTGTGCTTCTTTTAGGCTAGCTTATGACATAGCCTAGACAAGTCCTTCAGTGTTTGACCCAACTTCTGCATCAGAAGCTACAACTACACCCTTGTTTAGAAAAAAATTTTGCTCTTGTGACCACTTCACCTTTT
This sequence comes from Picea glauca, assembly GCA_000966675.3. Lineage (NCBI taxonomy): Eukaryota > Viridiplantae > Streptophyta > Pinopsida > Pinales > Pinaceae > Picea > Picea glauca. Next base: position 985,827 of record JZKD02S0175807.1, read on the forward strand.
CCCATTCTAGCTACAATGCCCTAGCCTTGTAGTCCAATACCTCTCGACTAGGTATTTCCTTTTATTATTCTAGAGAAACCATTTTTGTTGTTTGTGGATGTTCTGTAGAAGACATTTTCAGTTTCTTCTTCAAACTTTGAATTAATTTCTCTTTCTCATTCAATGAGGTTTTTAACCCTTGGGGGACTTCAGATTCCATCCTTTTGACCTGAGTCTGCCAAGATATGCTAGATGATTTTTCCTGCCTCAACTTCCCTTCCAATTTCATTGCATAATATGGAAGCTTTGAATTCTTCAATCTTAAACTCAAATAATCAGAATACAATATATCGCTGGTATGCTTATGAAATTTAACCTTGTCTGGAGCATTGTTGTTGTCATATCTTATCTTTATCTCAGAGACTTGGTCTTTATATGAAACTACAATGTTAAAGGTCCTATTTTCAACATCTCTTACTATGAACAGAGAATAATTATGCTAAGAAATATTTTCCACTTTAGGAACTAAATCCCTCATCTCACCTTCCTACTTTATCGAACAAGTTGCTTATGGACACAGAGATAGGAGAAATAGTGATTTTGGTATGAAAAACATCTCAATCTAGGTCAATTATGGCTTCTTCATTCACCACAAGATCTTGTTCTGTTACTGAGGTTATGATAGGATCCATGGTTGTGATGAAAAATACCTAGAAATGAGCGGAAATGGCATGTAGTTGGTGTATTGTTGAGTTGCAGTTGAAAGATGGTGGCCGCACCAAGGTTTTAATGGTCTAGCATTCAAAATAAAATAAAATAAACAACCAACCACCCTTTTGTACCTTTCCTCTTTTTAGGGGGGGTGAGAAAGTGGTTCGAGGAAACTCGATTTTCACCCCAAAATGCACCTAGTGGTGCCACATAACCTTGAATGAAAACCATGGTTTAAATTTTGGGCTCGCTCTCCAAAATTAACCCCCATGAAAATTATCCCCCTGAAATCATTCTCGGTCGTTGATATTGAGAACACCTGATCCACGATGCATTGGGCCCCATCATCTTGGTGCTTTGGACAGATTTAGCTCTTTCTTTGCCATATTTATCCCCTTACCTAGTTTATCAGGCTTCCAAACCAATTTAGCATTATGCTAGATTTTGAAATATTGATTTCACACAAAACAATTTAATGGTGACTAACATTTACCACACCCAAAGTGTGGTATATCTAGTAAATTCATAATTCCCTTATTGTATAGCCCCAGGATCCACTGTGCAAGCCCCAATAGTGGTGTGCCTAATGGGCCCTATCCCCTTCTCTCCAAGTAATTTTGTGGCACCAAGTCCAGGAATTTTACTACGTTAGCCACATCATGGTCATAGTATCTGATTTTATCTAATACTCCCACCATTTCATCATCGAACTTCACTCCCTTGGGGATATTAGGAATTACTATGGCCAATTCTACATGTGTGTGTTGTACACCTTGCACACTGCTCTCTGCTCAAACCTTCGTCTTTCCTTGTGGGTATGATACCCCAACTGTTTTCATGGAATCATGCTATGTTTCATGGTCTCTTTCTGGCTCTAGGCCATTCTCTAAACCATGTTGATTTGAATTCATGGTCTTTTCTTCTTGTTGCATCCCTTTTCCCCTAGATGCGTCAGATTCTGTCCTTTCTACGTCCTCCTCCGACTGCCTAGCCGCTTGTGTTGGGTTTTGCTACTCCTCAATATGTGTGGTAGTTAGCTCATACTCTAGTGTGTGAATATCATCCAAATCCATGATTGTGGGCATCTCTTACGTCCTTGTTACCCGAGAAATACTTCTTGTTTTCTGCCTGGTTCTGCTCGGCGTGAAATTCTAGTGAAATTCAGACTGTTAAATACAAATATTCACTAGTTGTTATCACTTCACACTCTTTCATGCTTAACTCTCAATATTCTCTCTTCTCCTTAGTGAAAAAATGAAAATGAGTATTCCTCACACCTTTCCAACTTTTATAGTGGGATGCGAAATGACATTTGTTTCGCATTGACAGTTTCTACTTTTTCACTTTTCCTGTGCAGTCCACTTTTTGTGTCTGCCACCTAGTTTCTTGTGTGCAATGTCTTCAACACTAGTTATTATGTGGAAAACTATTAATTCTAACAAGTCTATTACATCAAAACCTCTAATCTTCTCCTATATTTTTTTCTTTTTGTTACCTTTCTTCTTTTTATGGTTTTCTTTCTTTTTCTTCTAACATCTACTACATACAATATGTACATGTTTGCTTACTATGATGTAACTTTTAAGTGCCAGGAGGTCAATTGTCCCTATACAGGTTCATTCAACTCCCATTGATCATTCCTTTCAGTTCTACTCTTGTGATATCCTTTAGTTGTATATATCCCCCATCTGTGACAGGCTTTACTTCGTAGGGCCCTAGCCAATGCATTTTGAACTTACAGAGATGTTGCATAAATTTACTATCATAGAGAAAGACTATGTCTCCTTCATTGAAACTCTTCCTATTGATATGTCTATCATGCCAATCTTTGTCTCTTAATTTCTGTACTTCCTAATGAAATCTTGCTAGAATCCCATCCTCCTCCATCTCCATTAGTTGATTCAACCTTTCCTTCATTGCGCCTCTTTATGTCATGTTGGTGATTGCTGCTACATGCAGACTGGGTACCAAAAGTTCTAGTGGTACCACTGCTTCTTTCCCATACACTAACATGAATGGTTTCTATCCTGTCATCTTCTTACATGTAGTCATGTATGCCCATAGTATTGCTGGTATCTTCAAATTCCAATCATCCCTATTGACATTGCAGATCTTTGTTAGAGAATTCTCTAGGATCGTATTGAAGGATTCTACTGTGCCATTTGCTTGAAGATGATATGGTGCACTCTTATGATGATAGACTTCAAACTCCTTAGTCATAGCCTTTATAGTATTGTTGATAAAGTTAGTTCCTTGGTCTCTCATCATTATTCTTGGATAACCAAATCTAGTGATCACTTTCTCAAATAAGAAGTGTGTTTTTGTCTTTGCGCTGTAGTCTTTGACTGGTGTTGCTTCTTCCCATCTTGTTAAATATTTTTTCACAGTAATGATATACCTTTCTCCTGACCTCTTTGTTGGTGGGTTAATTGGTCCTACAAAGTCTATTTCCCATTTTTCAAATACTTGCAAGGTTACTTGTGGTCTTAGGGGAATATCATCCCTTCTGTTAGGTTTACCAACCCTTTGAAATACATCACATTTATGGCAGTATTTCTTAGCATCTCTCTGGATTGTTGGCTACCATAGGCTTGCGTGCAATACCTTCTGCATGGTATCTTTTCCTGCATAATGTTCTCCAACTATTCCCTCATGAGATTCTTCCAGAATTATAGGTCATTCATGTTCTAGTACACATCTTCTTAAAATGTTGTCTTCGCCCATTTTGTATAAGTGTCTAGAAATCAATTGATATTATACATCTTTGACTATCATATTTTTCTTCTGCGTAGTGATAAAATCTTGTGGTGGACTCCCTATACTCAAGTATTCAATAATATTCACAAAATATCCATCAACTATTTGGACTAAAAATAACTGCACATCAAGGAAGTTTTCTTCCAAATTGGTAGGTTATTCTCCATTCGTTACCCTTGATAGGTGATTAGGTCTTGCATTTAGATTTCCTAGTTTGACTATCACTTCAAAATCAAATTATTGAAATAATAGTAGCCATCTATAGATCCTCCCCCCCAACACTGGATTTTTTACTAGGTATTTGAGGTCTCAATGATCTGTGAACATCTTGAAGTGTTTTCCCAATAAGTAATGTCTAAAATTCTGAAGTGCATAGGCCATAGCTAGGCATTCTCTTTATATAGTTTTGTAGTTCTGCTTTGATTCAAACATTGTTCTTCTTGCCAATGTTATAGGATGATCCAAATTCCCTGCTCTTGGTTGTGCCATAATTGCTCCAAGTGTTATAACTGATGAATCTACATGCACATCAAATGTCTTTTCCCAATCTAGGAATACTAGAATATGTTTTTTTACTATATTTTCTTTTAGGGTGTCCAAACCTTGCTGAAAATATTCATTCCACTGGAATTTAGTATCCTTCTTTAACAATTTTTCCATAGCTGCAGTAATCTGTGCATACCCTTTTATAAAAATTTTGTAGTAGCTTGTATGTCCCAATTTTGCTCTCAATTGGCGCACTGATTTAGGTGGTGGTAAATTGAAATAACTGCAATATTGGAACGATCTACTAACAAGCCTTGTTTTCACACTATGTGTCCCAATAATATTCCAAAAGGTGTTCCAAAGATGCACTTCTTGATATTTAATGATATCTGACACTTCCTGCATCTTTCCAACATCAGACTTAATACTTCCACATGATATTTTGGTAGGCTGTATACAATCCAATCGTGAAAATATACTTCTAAAAATTGATGTATGAACTCCTTAAACACATCTATTACTACCCTTGAAAATATAGCTGGTGCATTCTTCAATACAAAAGGCATGACTATGTACTGGTAGGATCCCCATTCTGTAGCAAAGGTAGTATTGTACATGTCTTCTGCAACTAGTTTGATGTAGTGGTAACCTGAGAATTCATCTGTAAATGAATATGATCTGTGGCCTCCTACATTCTCTAATACATCACTTATGAAAGAGGTAGGGAAAGGGTCATGTAGGAAATCATCATTCAGTTTCCTTAGGTCTACACAAATTCTTATCCCCCTTTGTTTCTTCTCCCAAACTACCATAGGGATTATCCATTCATATTCTTGTACTAGTTCTATGATACCAATTTCCATCATTCTGTCAATTTCTTCTTTCACCTTCTACTTATATATTGGGTTTAGTTTATATGGTCTTTGTCTGACAGATCTAGCCCCAGGTTTGAGAGGTATCTTCATCTCTCATAGTTCTCCTTCTATGCCTTTAATCTCTATAAACTTTGTTTGGAATAGGTCACTTTACACACGTAGTAACTCTATTATTTGTTCCACTGTTTCTTCATCCCAATAGTCTCCAATGTTGGCCATTTTTGGATTCTCAGTCATCCCAATGTTGACTTTCTTCACCTTGATCGGTGAAACAAACACTTCTAATTCCAGAGATGGACCTTCCACCTCTCTTTCACCCTCAACTTCTGCAATATGAATATTTCACGGGTCATCTTCATCTAATTCTTCTTCTTGCACATGATAGCATGATAATAGTTCTTTCACTGTCTATATGTTCTATTGTTTATACTTTGTTATGAGTTCGACCTCTAGTTCTTTCTCCCCTACTCTACGTCAAATCTGATGTGTACTAATCACTTACATGGGTACCGGTACTTAATTGTTTCTTTGTGCACACCCCACCATCTTGCAGGTGTTTCCTTGAGTGAAATGTCTAAGGATAAGAGCCTCTGATTCTCTAACACTTCATATTCGTATCTTGTTAGGAATTCCTATAAATCATTTACGCCATGAAAAATGGGATGTTATCTTATCTCGGTACCCATCCATATTACTGTGTGGTCTATTCTTGCGCACCTTCTTGTTGACACTTCATGTAATATTTGCTGAAAATTCTCCAAGCCTGTATTAGAGTAAAAAACACATGATGTGATGCTCCTCCAACTAAGTACCCCATCTGCAGTTGGGTTGACATAATATTCTTCACGCATGGTGGTTCTCTATAACTGGTTGATTTCCTCCAGATCTAAGCAAGTGGGTTATATAAACCTTTCTCCTTCTGATGGATCTAATGGAATAATGACTCTGTATTCCACTAATTCAATTGTCATATTCCTTGTCTTCAAGTTTATTACATCCTGGTTATAAAATTCCGAATCCATCCCAGGCAATGTTGGATAAGGTGTTGTGCCATCCACTATTTCTATTACTTCAAATTCTTCCTTAGTTCGCACTCCATCCAAGTCTACTGTCACACCTTTAAGCCTTCCAATTGGAAGAACTTTGTGTTGGTTTTCTAGCTTCAATTGGAAAGCTAAGTACTCTAATTTGGGTTCTCCCATAAATTTCCAAGTCTTCTTGGGTAATACATTTACTTCGGAATCTCAATCCAATATAGTATCCCCCATGTTGAAATATCCAATGTTGGAATTTAGATTGAATTCCCTTCGTGTCCTCCTTCTTATGTGGAGGTGATTGATTGTTTTCTATTCTAACTTCCCCTCTACTTCTGTGTTACATTTTTCTAACATATTTTGCAAAATTTTAACAAATGGTTGGTCATTCAGTACCTTAACACAGGATTGCAGAAAAGTATTTATGGTACTTACTTTCTCTACAACTAGCATTTCATTGGTGTGGTCCATTGAGGAGGGAATTTCGTACATTGGTATATTTTGAGTGTAATGTGCAGTTGATGTAGATGTAATGTCTTTCTTGAGGAACTCCTATCTTTCCTCCTTGAATATTTCATTTTCTTTCCCTGCATCGAACTATTTATGTGGTTCATTATTCTTCTTCACCCATTGGTGTTGTGCTAGATTTGGTCTCACTGCGTCAATTCTTGTCTTAGCACCTCCTCATGTGACTATGTTGATATTTATTCCATCATCCCTAGCCTATGAAAAAATCCATTGAACATTTGGATTGTTATGATTTATCTTTTCTTGAATTTCCTAGATGCTTACAGTCTAGGAAAGAGTGGGGATCTGGGATTGCATTTTATCTGCTTACAACTTGATCTAGTAGTTCCTTCTATTATTCTCAAGATCCATTCATCTATTTATGTGTATGCATGCAATGTAACAAATCTAATGATTAACAAATCTCACATAATAATTAATTCATCAGCTAACTACTTACAAAAAGTAAATAGGAAAGAAATCATAACACATAACACAAGTGCTACCATGGTTCACCCCCTTCTGGGATATGTCCACAAATATATGGATTTATGGCTCTTTTATTATGGCTATGAAATATATAGCACCACGCACACTACAAATCCATTTATACAGTCACAAAACAAACTCTACAACCTTTGTGAGGCTGACTAGATCGCACCAGGCTCCTCATCCTGCAATCTAACCCTCAAGGTTTAGTTACTTTACTCTCTCACAGCTCAACAACTTACAAAAAGGTATTAGATCTTACAATCCTCCTCCTATCTAAAAAAAACAATCTTTTCTAACATACTAGAACCCTCGACCTATAACTCCTAGTTACTTATTTATACTTATTTTTGGCTTATCATCCATTAAAATCTCTTACAAAAACCCTAACCCTAATGTGGTTATTTTTTCTTGCATGCATTCCTCATGTGTTTTTTTTCCTCTTTTTTTGGTGTCGATTTTCCTTTATTTCTGGTGTGCTCCCCTGTTTTTTGGCACTGCTTTAATTCCTTCAAGCCTTCTTTGATTTCTTCCAAAATTGGCCTTTGCCAACATAGAATCATTCTTCTAGTTCTATGTTTAGAAAAGGCTAATTTCACATCCATCTGATATACTTTTATTTCTTAGAACATGCATAAGCCAAGATCAACCCGACTGCTTCCATTCTAGCAACTAGGGAAAATAAATTTCAAAATCTATTCCTTCAACCTGAGGATATCCCCTGAATACTAATCTTGATTTATTCCTTGTTACATTTCCATCCTTGTTCAACTTTTTTTTTGAATACCCATTTTGTTATTGATTAATTGGGTTGGTTTTCATTGATGTCAACCCTTGAAGAAAGTTCAGTAGCAAATTCAGGCAGCACAAAGGTTTGGGTAATGGAACCAAGTTTGTTTGATGTATAATGGTATGAGTTTTGATATATATGTAGGTAAGACTATTTTATATGGATATTACATGTCATTCCATTTCTAGTGGTATGTGGAACGTCACATAACTCCTCACGGTTTGAGAGTTATGGCCTTACGAAGTTGGAGGACCCTCATATATTAGCTTGAAGTCTCAAAAGGTCAAAGAAGTCAAAGTTCTTGCAAAGAAGAAATTATTTAAATAATAAAGTGAAGTGACAAAGTCAAAGAGTATTATTTAAATAATAAAGTGAAGTGACAAAGTCAAAGAGGATTATTTAAATAACAAAGTGAAGTGACAAAGTCAAAGAGTGTTATTTAAATAATAAAGTGAAGTGACAAAGTCAAGGAGGATTATTTAAATAATAAAGTAAATGGAGAATTCTCTAATTATGGAAAGTGGTTATAATAAGGTTAACCCTAAAATGAGGAAAATGGGTTAAGTAGTAAATTGGATTTTGGATATATGGACAAGTGAAAAATTGGGCAAAGTTGTACATAGGTGACTATGTGGACAAAGTGGTCTAGAAGATGCTTCTAAGGAAGCTACATGAAAGTATAAATAAGAGGTAAGGCTCTCTCATTTCAATCAAACTTGAGCATATTGAATATCTACAAATGACTGAGGAAACCAAAGGATATATAAGCCAAATTTCAGAGGGAAGGTGAAGAAAAGAGGGCCGAAATTCAAGGGAGGATAAATTATTTTGATGATGCTTTCTAAGGTATGTTATTTACAGGTCATCTCACCATTTTCACAATAAAGTTGTTTCTAGAATGATTCAGACAATTAAATTGGCATGCCATTGAAGAAACATATCCAAGTAGCTGTGGTATGAATTTCATCTTGTGGGTCATTGTATTTTTGGAGTTAAACTCAGTGGAAAATAGGGTTTGTGGCTAGTCCTGAAACTAGTCTAAAACATGTGTTTCGGGTAAAAATATCATAACTTATTCATAACATATCCAAATTCAATAAGACAAAATGTGTTGGTTAGATTACAATCTGTAGTATTCTATGTACAATTTTCATATCCATACAAAAAATATTCCGTGCAGGGAACGCTCTACAAGTTCGTTCTCTAGAATAAGCCAAAATTCAACAAGGTATGTGATCATATACACCAGGTCTATTACAGAGTTACAAATCAGATTTGGATGATTAAATTGATGAGGGATTTTGGTTGAGGTTGATGTACAGGTTAGTGCATGGTTGATGCACTTGTTTATGGTATAGTTTGATTACAGGTTCAGGTACAGTTTGATACATGGTTTAGGTTGTTGGTACAGGTTGTTTGGTGCAGGTTGATTGGTACAGGTTTACAACAGTATATCTCGCAGTGATAGTGTGAAAATGGTTCCATAATTCTACTTATATGTCAGGTCGGTTGGACAGGTCAAGGACAAGTGGTTGTATCCACCTTACGGTTGTAGCTGGAGAACATAGGGGGTTGTATCCTCCTTCTGGTTGTAGCCAGAGAATTAGGGAGTTGGAGCCTCCCTTAGTTTGTAGCCTGAGAAACTAGGGGGTTGGAAGCTCCTTCCAGTTGTAGATGGAAAAAAAGGATGTTGGTGCTTCAAATGAATGTAATTCTTCAATACATATAAGAAAAATCACTCTCTGGTTTTCTCTCACTTTGGGTTTCCATGTAAAAAAACTGGTGTACTGTGTATGTGTATGATTGTTCATTTTCTCATTGTTTATTTACTCTGCAAATATTGGATGATAATTATACATTGATATAACACTTGCATTATATGGTTAAAAAAGATTAGATTTTTCTATTACTAATTCACCCCCCCTCTCAATAATCCAACATTTGTTCCAATCACATTCTTATTCTTAGGCCGTCGAACAAGTTCCCATGTTTCATTCTTCTCTATCTGATCCAATTCTTCTTCCATATATTTGACCCAATGTTCATTAATTTTGGCTTCTTTAAAATTGTTGGGTTCAACTGTGGACAACAATGCTAGATGTATTTGTTCTAGTGAGCGTAATTTTCTCCGGGTTTCAAATACAACATCTTTATTCCCAATGATCTGCTCTGATAGATGATTTTTCTGCACTCGTCGACTAGGTGTTTTGGGAGATATCTGAAGATTTGTATGGTCATCTTCCTCTTGTTTTTCTTTTGGCTACTCTTCTTATTCTTCCTCTTCTGATTCATCTACTTTTTCTTTCAAATCCTCTTCTCCTTCCTACTTTTTTGAGTCTTTAATTACTTCTTTGGGATTTTTTACACTTTTCTCGTTAATATTCACATTGATGCTTTCCACTATTCTGTTGATTCTCATATTGAAACACTTGTATTCTTTGATTTTTCTTGAGTGCTCGACAAATATGCCTTTGTCAACTTAGGAGACAAATTTTCCAATTCTGTCGTCTTCTCTTTAGATATAGCACTTTCTTCCAAATACTCTAAAATGTTTCACATTTGTCGGTCTTCCTTTCCATATCTCATAGGGAGTCTTATCACTATTACATATGAGAACTCCTCTATTTAAGATGTGAATTTTTGTATGTACTGCCTCAGGCTGTTCCCAAAAGATGTCACCCAACTTGGAATCTTTCAACATGGTTCTGGTCATTTTATGTACTGTCTTGTTCTTTCTTTCAACGAATCTTTTTTTCTGAGGTGCCCTGGCTACTGAGAATTTCCTTTTTTATTCCATGTGTCACCAAAAAAATCTATGAATTCTTTCGATGTAAACTCTCCACCATTGTCTGATCTCAAACATTTTATTTTCAATTATGTCTTTGTTTCAACCATATATTTGTATATCTTTAAGTGCTAGAATGACTCTGACTTCTTCTTGAGAAAACAAACCATAGTCATTCTTGTGTAGTCATCAATCAGTAGCATGAACTATTGTTCACCATTTAATCCCTTGGTTCTTGTTGGTCCACATAGATCAGTATGTACAATATCCAATGATTTTGTTGTTGAGTCCTCCTTTGATTTGAACTTGGTCCTAGTATTTTTTCCCTGTAGACAATGCTTACATAGAGTATTTATTGTCTTTGAAATTTTAGACATTTCTTTTATTGCTTCCTTTTTGCTAATTTTGACAAGATTGTCAAAGTTCATGTGAACCATTCTTTTGTGCCAGAGACAACCTTCATTTTCCTTTCCTAAGCAACAACTTTCCTTTCCAATTTCATTAAAAATATGTATGTTTTCCAGAGTCCTTATAGTTGTCACCACTAACTTTCTTGATCCCTTGATCCGTCAGGATTTTTCGAATGACTTATGGTTGAGTTTTTATTTGCATGCATTAATTAACCATTGAGAAACTTAGCGAAAGGACGAGAAAAGAAAAGGAAATATACATCCATATACATATATGTAGATCTGAAATGCAATGAAAGACAACAAACCATAATACACCGGTTAATAACGGAGTTCGGCACAGCTTTGCCTATGTCTCCGGGCCTTTTCTCTGTGGGGGAGGCTTCTTTATTTCTGTTTGAAAGCTCAATGGTACATCATTGTCATGATGAATGGCTACAAGACTAATCTGGTCTTGTTCGTCCAGATCTCTAGAACCATACACAAAAGACGGCACATGAAACGGACATTCGGATCTCTCAGAAATGGTCCGACAGCATCTCCTCCTCAACGGCTTCCCTGCCTCAAACTGGCTTTGACTTGGCTTCTCCTCAGCATCTCTGCTCTGAATGCTCTCCAAAAATTTCCATAAGCTATCCCCTTGGCCTCAAAATGGCCTTGGTTAAATAGTGGGGGAGTTAGTTGTCCATCTCCAACTTCCTCCACGAAGTTAGGCTAAAAAACCACCCAATAACTCCCGATTACATTAAAAATGGCTTAATTAACATTAAAAAAACCAAAAAGTGGTTATAAAAACCCACTTTCAACTATAATGTAGTTACAAAAACGGGCTCTAGCCCCCTTCGCTGGGCGCGCACACCTAAATTAAGGTCACATGAGTTCCATGTGGCCACGCGCTAGCGCATGCCACCCCTTTTTCGCTAGCACTGTTCACATGGTGACTGCCCATAGGGCCACGGGCTATGCGCCAACCATAACCGTTACAACCAAATTTTAAACCACGCAATACAACCGCCCACATGTAACGGTTAAATAAACCGCACTCCCGTAACCTCCCGTGCAAACGCCCGCCCGGTCATATGTGACGGTCCCGCGCATTTAAATGTAACGGTTATAACCGTTGGTTATATTGAAACCGCGCCATATATTACATGGTCACATGGTTATGGTTATATGAATCCCGAGGGCTGAGGCTTAGGCCCTGACCCTTTTCCCGCCGAACCAAACTCCAACCAAACACAAATACATTTTCTCCCAATTTCATAACAAGGCACGTACATTGGTCTATTGGTAGGAGTGTTGTTGCGAAGGCGCTGGCAGTGGGGAGGTCCGGGGTTCGAATCCCCCGGGCTCCAAAAATTTTTGACATAGCCCTCATTGAATAAAATCGAGGTGCCACGTGGCACCCTTACATCCAACCAATGCATGCCACATGTCGACCGATGATTCATCCACGTCAACCAACTAGGATATGCCACGTGTCCATCATTGATTCACCCACGTCATTTGCCACGTCAGCTCGCCGTACGGTCTAGTCATCATGCTACATCAGTGTCGTACTACCACGTTGACCTACTGCGTCAGCCCTGCCGTACGCTCTGTCAGCCTGCCACGTCAGCTACTGACATCACCCGTTCCATGTGTCACCCTTTCAGTGGTGACACGTGTCACCTCAGGATTGGTCCAACCGTACACCAAAAACACCAAATCTGCCTGACACATCTCACTGCCTAAGGCTTCCATGTGTCCTGTACGAACCTACCACATGTCATCTCCTGGTGCTACCACATGTCCTATATGGACCTGACACGTGTCTTGTACAGAATGACACGTGTCCTGTACGGACTGTATGGACAGATACAGTCAGCATCCAAAAAAATTTCCTGTTTGGCTTAGCGGACAGAATGCGATATCTTCTTCATACGGACTCCGTTTGACAAAGTAAAATACCACCGGAATCAGGAAGATGAGACAGACACAATAGTGTTAGTTTCATCGGATTCTGAGCACTTTCATTTTTGAGCATTTTTCATGCCCTGTCAGGCTTTTGAATCCGATTTCGGATCATCCTTCTTTCCTAATTTTTCATTTCTCTAAATCGAACTGAAGTATGTGTCCTTGATCACAAATTTTACTTACACTCAGAAAATTGTTCTTAATATCTTCAAACAGTAGAACATTTTTTGACATGGCATATTTGATTCCAAGCTTAATTGTGCCTCTACCTATAATTTTAGTTGAATAATTATTTCTAGATGTAACCGATCCATCTCTTTCTTTCTTCAAAGTTAGAACATGTTCCTGTCACATGTCATATACTTTCAACAACCACTTTCAACATACCAATCACTTTTTCTGTGTTGGTATTGTAGAGGAAGTGAGCATTGATTCTGCTTTATTTTCCATATCTTTTGTGGTTCTGATATATGATTGTTAATGTTATGATTTGGTTCCCTAGGTGGAATAGTCAATCTGAAATTCTTTGCTATGTGTCCAAAATTGTTGCATTTGTAGCATTGTACTTAATTTCTCAATGAACCAAAACTGTTTTGGTTTCTATTGTATGCTTCATAATATTTTATGGGATAACTATTATTTAAGTAATTGGCATAGTTTCTTCGGTTCTTAGCATAGGCTCTGCAGTTTACAACTTTTTGTCCAAAACTTGCATAGTTAAAACAATTACCATTAAAGAACCTTTTGTTGGCATGTTTTTACAGGAAGAGTGTGCTTGTCATTGATGGAAAGAAAAACAATGATGATGGTGAGCAGGAAAAGCATAAGCTCAGGAGGAGAAGTGACCAGTATGCAGAGATCAAATCTCAGAAGGAAAAGTGTAATCTCAGGGTGAGAAGCCTCAACAATCGTCCGATCAAGAAATTGACCGTGTTGATTGTATAATACTATGGGTTTCGGTCATATGAGTGACCGTGGGCTTGAGGACCATTGGAGGATCATGACCATCGGATCTGCAAGTCATATCAACGATGAGGATGAATTACGGAGAGAGAAAGAAGAATTAAACAACTCGCTAGTTCTAATCCTGCAATTGGCCTAGATCGTCAGATCTCATAAACCCAAATATCGACGATTTTGGTTGATATAACAAACAATAAGATAAAGTTGTATTAAGTTGTGACCGTCGGATGCGCAATCGCCAGATCAATGGCCGAGATAGATTGCAGAGATTAAAAGGAGAATTAAATATTGTGTTATTTCCAATCCCGCAATTAGTCAAGACCATCTGATCTTATAGCCTTGAAGATCAACTATTGTGGTTGACTCACCAACAATGCACAACTTCAAATTGTGGAGTTTTGGTGACGAGTTAAATCACTCGCAAGTTGTGGTTCCGCAACCATCCTTGATCGTTGATCTGCTTCGAGTGTCTTCATGACCATTGGATCACTTTTAAGTGGAAGGAAAAGATAAGATAGAAGAGAAACATCGAAGATAGATCGAGACATCGATCTAGGAGCATGATCGATGAACAACATTTGGTTCACGTCAAAATTTGCGAGGAGGCTACTGTTTGGGAAATCTCACTTTGGAAGAATTGGCAACTTGAAAGTCAAATTACCTGAAGCCCGAAAATATGAAATGAATAAGGATCATCATATATGGATAAAATGTGATGACTGTTGGATCACCTTAAGTGGAAGGAAAAGATAAGAAAGGGCTAAGATATGAGATCTTGACCACCCAAATTTTCGTCAATTGTCGGATTGAATTAAATGGAAGGATAGGATAAACAAAGATGGAGAGCCATTGGATTTAATCCAAAGAAAAGATGCATCAAAGATAGATCAAGCTGTTTATCTAAGATATTGATCCAATGAACGTCATTCGTTTCAGGTCTAAAGATGTGAGGAGGTTACGCTTAGAAAATCTCACTTCAAGAATTTAGTTTGAGATTTGAAATCCATGATAGTGGAAGGATAGCGTAAGTAGAATAGATGAAGTACCGAAGTAAATGGTGGCCATACATAAAAATTCTTGATTAAGTCCTAGCCAACAAATTAAGCAGTGAAAGGATAAGTGTAAACCGTTCGATTTGTTTGGACAAGTGTCTGTAGATCATCGAGTCCAGAATATTGATGTACAGAAGAAACGAGAGTTTGATAATTGAAAGTCCTGAATGTTGGACTCATGGAGGAGATCCTGATCATAGGTTCAGGGAGACAGATGTCAATAGATCTTCCACTCTAGAATATTGTCATAAGGGAAAATTGATATTTGAGAGTTGAAACTCCAGAAGACCGGAAGGCTGGAATCAATCATAGCCATTTATTTGGAGGGATGTTATGTGTCGATAGATCGTGGAGATCTGAGATTTCATGTGGAAGGAGGAAAGGAAGGAAGATAGTAGTCGTTGATCGAGTGGAATCGCCAAGGGATTGGATATCAACGGTCATGTTCAATTGCAGGGCTAGAACATGCTCGGGTCTTAATTTTTCTTGAGCGGGCTGCAATCGAAACCACAGTTTTGGAGAAAGGACACATGGAGGCTCAAGGTAAATTGAGGGGTGAAGAGTAGTTTGATTCAAACCACCTTTGGACATGCCCGCAATCGCATGGTCACATGATATCATCTCCCAAGTTCACATCAACAGAAGATAGGGGAAGGAGCTAGTACTTCTAGGCTCCACATCGTAGGTTACGCATTGAAAAAATAAAAAAACATCCACGTGTACAATCCAACAATGTTGATCAAATGGAATCTAATCGAAGGGTTGTTGTTTCACTTCGTGGTTTCTTGATCAGTTATGATTTAGTTACACTAACTGAATCATTGTTCTGGGGCATTGGAATCATGACTCTTAAGTGTTCTAAGATTCCCAACATGGGCATTTGATATTTGGAGAGTAACGGATGATGAGGGCATGAATAAAAGAAAGATTCCATGATAGAGGGAGGTTGTGGTTTATCTATAAAAAAGTAGTCGAACTGTAAGCAATGAATTGAGGGAGAAAATGTAGAGATGAAGAACACAAGATGGATAGAGAAGAAATGGTGAAAACAACAGACTGTATGAGAAATTAAGCACAAGAAGATGCGATCAGGAAGAAAGTGATGCAGGTAGAGAAGAGAGGTGTAGCAGAACAATGATGAGACTAGTAAGCTATTGATAAATACTGTATCACTGTAATAAATTTCATCAAGAAAATATTCATATTTCAGGGTGGTAGGGTGGTTCTAGGGAGGGTTGGTGTCCTCATAGTTTCAAGTGGGTGCTTGAAGACATGGAGTTGTAGCTTCCATCTGGTTGCAACCAGAAAAACTAGGGTGGTAGCGTGGTGCAAGGGAGAACCATTGTCCTATTTTATACAGTTTGGTGCCTGTGTGACTCAAAGTTGGTGCTTCCATCCAGTTGGTGATGGAACAATCAGAAAGTAGGTGCTTCCATCTAGTTGGTGCTAGAACAATTAGGGAGTTGGTTCTTCCCTCTAGTGGGTGCTAGAGAAACCAGAGAGGTTGTGCTCTCAGTAGGTTGCATCTTCTAAAATAAAGGTGGTATCATCACATTGAGGTGGTGCTCAAAGATAGATGATGTTCAGAACATAAAATAATTCCTATCATTCTAAGAAGACGAGTTTTTTTTTCCCTTTATGGGGTTCCTCATGAATATCTATTTATGTATACTTCATGTGTGTGATTGATGTTGAATACTCTATTGTTTACTTCCCTGAATTATTGTGATCATCATTGAGTGTTTTGTAATGAGTTTAAAATGGGCATAATTGTTTAATCATAGTGGCAACTGATTCACCGCCCCCTCTCAGTTGTCTAACAATTGGTATCAGAGAAGTTTCTTTTTATCTAAGGGTAGATCCTAGAGCTTAAAAATGAATAGACATGAAGGAAATTCAACCAATAATCCCCCCCTATTCAATGGAACAAACTTTTCCTTATGGAAAGTTAGGATGAGAACCTACATATTGGCATTAGGTGTAGATGTCTGGGATGTGGTAGAGAATGGTTATGTGAAGCCAATTGTACTAGCTTCTAAGAATGACAAGCTATAATTTAGATTCAACACTAAGGATATGAATGTTATTCTGAGTGGGCTTGCAGAAGAAGAATTTGTAAAAGTTATGCACTTAGAATCTGCTAAAGAAATGTGGGAAAAACTCATTAGAAGTTATGAAGGTAATGCGAAGGTAAAGGATGCCAAGCTTCAAACCTACAGATTACAATTTGAACAACTAAATATGAAAGAGGATGAAATTGTTGGGAAGTACTTTCTGAGAGTTGAAGAAGTAGTAAATGCAATTAAAGGACTTGGTAAAAAAATTGAGGAAGCCTCTTTAGTTCAGAAAAATTTGATATCTCTACTAGATAGGTTCAACCCAAAGGTCTCTTCTATAGAATAACTTAATGATCTAAATTTTTTATCTATTGACCAACTCCTAGGAACTATGAATTCTTATGAAATGAGGATAGGTAAATATAAACCCACCTCTAGAGAAGCATCATTTAAAGAAGATAAGAATGAGGATTTTGAGCCTGATGAAATTGAAGCAAAATTTGTGAGAAGACTAAAGAAAGGACCAGCAAAGTACCAAGACAAGTTGCCCTTCAAATGTTTTAATTGTGGAAATATAGGTCACTTTTCATCTAAGTGTCTACACAAGAAGAAGGACTAGAATGATGAAGGTGAAGAAAAGTACAAATCCAAGAGATTTGGTAAAAGGAAAATTTTATGTGTAAACAGTGATGGCTCTTCAGGAGACACAGATAGTGATTCTTCTTGCGAAGATAAGGTTAATGAATTTATGCTTATGGACAAAGATAATTATGATAATAAAAGCACATGAAGTGATGTTAATGATAAAGAATTTGTGGTTGAATTGGAAGGAGAACTAATAAGTTCCCTAGAAGAAATTTCTAGACTTATATTTAAGAAGAAAAAGAAAAAACAATTGCTAATACAGTTTGAGAAAGACAGTAAAAAGCCCGATGAAGACTTTTCCCTGCTAAAAGTGGAATTAGAAGAGGAAAATAAAATAGAGTACATTTTGAAACAACAATTATCAGAGAAGAAGGTAAGATGTTAAGCCTTGGAAGAAGAGGTAGTAAAAACCAGAAAATAGATGGAGAAGTTTAAAGCATTGTATCTCCAAAATCTTCCAAGCATTAAAGCCTCAGTAGAACAAAACGACATTATGACCAAACATAGATCTCCTTTTTTGAAGACTGGTTTAGGCTATGTAAGTGGTTCAAGCAAAAAACAGATAGAAAGCAAAGAGACAGTAAAGATGATCAAGTTCCAAGTCAGCAGACAATTAGAATGTGTGAGTACTCTACCACCAAAAGCTAATAAAGACAAGATGATCCCTGATAAAAAACAAAGATATCAAAAGATGGAGCAACAAATGACGAGAATAAGGACATCCTTTAGGTACCAAAATTTCTTCCATGGTTACTGTTTTTACTGTAAGTTTTAAACCTATGAAGTAAAACAATGCATATAAATTCTTAAGCAAAACAAAATTTAATCAATGGTTCATACACATAGTACACAAAAATTTATACCGGAAACCCTCAATCAGGGAAAAACTTTCTTATATTCATTATATCTAATTTCACCATTCACCATACAATATATACAATGTTTTTAGGTATTCCGTAGATACCAAAACCCTAATCCCTTAATCTGAGATTAATTTAGAAAACCAATGAAAATAGAAAAATATGCTAAAAATAGCAAAAACCGCCCAAAAACGAATTGTCAGAGGGATCGTCAAACACATTTGTCAAAACTGAGGGATCATCAGACATAGTTGTCGAAACTGACGTGCCCCCACACACACATGCAAAGAATATAACATACCCAACATTCTCCCACTTATTTTTTTCTTTGCATCCAGGGGTCCATAGGATTATATAGTTAACAATCCAGGGCAGTAATGCCCATTGTTACTCTACACGAGGATAAATTTTCTATGCTCATAGACTTTGTCAATGAATTTGAAACATTTTTCAAAGTGTCAACCTCTTCCAGCAACACCTTATTTTCCTCAACCATGTCTCTCATAAAGTGATACTGAACATCAATATGCTTTGTCTTTAAATGATAAGTTGGGTTCTTTGCTAGGAAGATTTCACTCTGACCATCACAATATAATCTCACTTCCTTTTGTACCAGCCCAATACCTGAACACAATATTTGTAACCATACTTCTTCCTTTCTTGCATGAGTGGCTGCCATGTATTTAGCTTCTGTAGTTGAGAGTGCCACTACAGCCTGTCTTTTGCTCATCCAACTGATTTCTCCTCCAAATAGGTTAAATAGATACCCACTTGTAGATCTTTTGTGATCTAGATCTCCAGCCCAGTATGCATCAACAAAACCATGTATGTCCACCACTCTGTCTAATCCTGGTCTTCCTTGGTAGCACAATCCATAGCTGGTAGTGTCACAAAGATACCTAAAGACCCTATTTACTATTGTCCAATGTTCCTTCCATGGTTTTGACATATACCTGCTCAAAACTCCCATTTCATGTGCAATGTCCAGTCTAGTATAGACCATTGCATACATCAAACTACCAACTACATTGGCATACAGAACATGGGACATGTCCTCTTCTTCTTCCTGTGTCTTGGGACAATGATCTGCAGATAACTTTACACCTATAGGAATAGGAACCTTGGCTGGTTTAATTCCATGCATATTAAACCTCTACAATATCGTCTCAACATATTTTATCTGATTCAACCAAAGTTTCTTGTTTGCACGATCTCTTTTAATCTACATTCCCAGAATGAAGTTAGAAACATCGAGATCCTTCATGTCAAATTTGGAGGATAGCTGCGATTTCACCTCCTTAATAACATCCATGCTATTTCCTACCAACAACATGTCATCAACATACAACACTACATAAATGAAGTGATTACCAACCTACTTGGAATATACACAGTGATATGCCTTACTTGTAACAAATCCCAATCCAAGGATGTATGTGTCAAAATTTTGGTACCACATCCTAGATGATTGCTTCATACCGTATAGTGAATTCTTTATCTTATAGACCAACTCTTTGTTTCCCTCCACTACAAAGCCTCCTGGCTGCTTCATGTAGATTTATTCTTCCAGATCCCCATGTAGGAATATTGTCTTCACATCCATATATTCCACTTCAATATTAAAAGAAACAACAATAGATAAAAAAAATCTAATAGAAGTTAACTTAGCAACAGGAGAAAAAATCTCACCAAAGTCAATTCCCTCTACCTGGGAATAACCTTTTGCTACTAACCAAGCTTTGTATTTCTCCACTTTACCTTGTGCACTATACTTCTTCTTAAACAACCATTTTCTACCAACAGATTTTGTTCCATCTAGCAACTCAACTATATCCCATGCTTCATTCTTATCTAAGGCATCCATTTCTTCAACCATGTCCTTCTTCCAGAGTTTACTATCCACTGAATTCACTACTTCCCTGACAGTTCTAGGATCATCATCAATAATAGATAAAGAAAAATTGAAATGAAAATCAAGTGGACTATACCTTTCTCGTTACCTTTTATCTCTCACTGATATCCTCAATATTGGGGTATGAGGTTATTCTTATTCTTATGATTCCTCTTATTCTGATGATTTAGATTTTTAATCATCCAACTCAAGCTCTATTTTCTCAGGTTCGTGTTGCGTTGGTAGGAATTATTGTTTGGACACGTCTTTTACCTCTTTAAAAACAACATCTCAACTGTAAACAGTCTTCTTAGATTATGGGTCCCAAAGATTATAACCTTTCACACCATCTTTATAACCAATAAAGATACACTTTTCAGCCTTTCTATCCATCTTACTCCTATTTTCCTTTGGAACATGTACATAAGCATCACAACCAAACACTCTAAGATGTTGAAGAGAGGGTTTCTTTCTAGACCATACCTCGTGTGAAGTTTTATCAACCAACATTGATGAAGGTGATCGATTGACCAGGTAACATGTTATACCCACTGCCTCTGCCCATAATTCTTGTCCTAACTCGACACCAGTGAGCATGCTCCTTGATTTTTCCATCAGTGTCATGTTCATCCTTTCTGCAACTCCATTCTGATGAGGAGTGTATGGAGTAGAATTATGCCTTTCTATACCACACTTCTTATAGAATTCTTCAAATTCATTTCTACAGAATTCTCCACCATTATCTGTCCTCAATACCATTATTTTCTTTTCTGTCTGATTTTCTACCAGAGCCTTAAACTCTTTAAATTTATCAAATACCTCAGATTTATTTCAAAGAAAATAAATCCATGTGTTCCTTGAGAAATCATATATGAATGAAACATAATACAAATATTTACCTAGGGATGGAACATGAACAGGTCCAAACTCATCACTTTGTATCAAATCTAAGATCCCCTTTGCTCTTGTAGCACTAGATGGGAATCTTACTCGATTATGTTTACCATATATGCAATGTTCACAGAAATTAAAATCCAGGGTGAAATTAGACATACCTTCAACCATACCTTTACTGTGTAGTGTTTGAAGGCCCTTTTCTCCAATATGCCCCAGTCTTTAATGCCACAACATGGTCTTCTTTTCTGGGACAATATTGGTCTTGTCTCCTTCATTTCTCTGCTCAGGGACAACAGAACTGTTACACCCATTAGTATAAGTGATTCCCAACAAATTGTACATATTTCCACACCAAACTCCCCTGATTAACACCATTGCTCCTCGTACCATCTTGCAAGTGCCCTTTCCAATACAATATCCACTCTTGCATCATCCAACCTACTTATAGATATTAGGCTCTTGGCCAATTTTGGAATGTGAAGAACCATAGGGAGAGTTCTAATCCTTCCATATTTTAGAAACAACTTAACCCTTCCATGTCCCATGATTTTGGATTTTGAGTCATATCCTAGGAATACATCACCACCATCATATTTTTCATATTCAGAGAACCACTCCCTGTGAGGAGTCATATGGTATGAATCACTTGATTCGATCAACCATACATAATGGTCTTCATGTGTACCTGTAGATGCTATGTAAACATCACCTCCTTCTTTAGTGGAGGTTTTTGCCTTTGTGGAAGAGGTACTATCAGATACCTTTGGTTTTTCAACCTTCTTAGACTTGCAATCTTTCTTACAATTCCCTGTTTTACCACCCTTCCAACATTTCCTCAAAGATTTTCCTGTAGACTTAGATCTACCTGTATATTTAGGTCTCCCCCCCGAATACTTATTGTTGGGTATGTGTTATATTCTTTGCATGTGTGTGTGTGTGGGCACATCAAATATGAAAATTGCATTTGAAAATCCCTTCACCTAGATCTCTACCATGTGCATCATGTTCTTTCCTAGGGGGATCCCAGGGTGGGGTAGGTATGCCCCCCCCCCTTGGTTACGTGCAGCGTTCGGGTCAACACCCCAAAATTTCTTTTTGGGCGTTTTTTTTCTATTTTTAGCGAATTTGTAAATTAATCCCAGATTAAGGGATTAGGGTTTTTGTATCTACGGAATACCAAAAAACATTGTATATATTGTATGGTGAATGTTGAAATTTGATATAATGAAAATAAGAAAGGTTTTCTCGGTTGAGGGTTTCTGGTATAAAATCTCTATGTACTCTGTGTAATAGGAGCCATTGATTAATTTCTGTATTGCTTAAGAACCTATATGCATTGATTTAATTCATGGGTTTAAAACTTATAGGTGGTATTAGAGATCATTTTTTGCTTCAGAGGGATGCCTTTGTTGTTGAGGGATTGGCTCAGTCTTGATAGATCAAGTTTATCTTAGGTCTGTGATAAACCTAGGTTTAATGGGAGCTTTTGTAGTGGATATTCGAGTAAAGAAAGAGGAATGGTGAGCTCATCTAGAATCGAGATAGAGAAGTTCAATGGTAAAAAATTTGAGCTATGGAAGCTCAAGATGGAGGACCTTCTTGTAGACAAAGAATAATGGATCGTTGTGGATCCTGGTACACAGCCTATTGGTACATAGTCTATGAGCACACATGCTACTATACACAACCTACTAGTACACAAAATACTAGTAAACCAGCTACTAGTATGTCGAAGGAAGATTGGGACAAGTTGGACAGAGGAGCAAGGAGTACTATTCGACTATGCTTGGCAGATTCAGTGTTGTTGAATGTCTCCGGAGAATCTGCAGCCAAGGAACTATGGGATAAGTTAGGGAATTTGTATCAATCAAAGTCCCTGGTAAACAAGTTGTTTCTTCAAAAGAAGTTGTATCATCTTAGGATGGAAGATGGAGATTCTGTGACAGAACATATAAATGCCTTTAATACTCTGGTAAGTCAACTTGGATCTGTTAATATTACGATTGCAGAAGAAGATAAGTTTATTACTTTTTTATGTTCTTTTCCAGACTCTTGGGATAATCTGGTTGTAGCAATAGGTAGTACCACTCAATCTACGTTGACGTATGAGGATGTAGTTGCATTCTTGTTATCTGAAGATATGAGGAAAAAAAGAATGGATGGTCACAACACAGATTATTTATTTGTAAGAGGGCATACCCAAGACAGAAACCTTGGTAAGCCTTTGGGATGGAGATCTAAATCTACAGGTAGATCTACGTCTCCAGGAAAATCTTTGAGGAAATGTTGGAAGTGTGGTAAAACAAAGCATTATAAGAAAGATTGCAAGTCTAAGAAGGTTGAAAAGCCAAAGGGATCTGATAGTACCTCTTCCACAGAGGTGAAAACCTCCACTGAAGAAGGAGGTGATGTTTACCTAGCATCTACAAGTTCACATGCAGACCATGATGTATGGTTGATTGACTCAGGTGCGTCATACCATATGACTCCTCACAGTGAGTGGTTCTCTGAATATGAAAAATATGATGGTGGTGATGTATTCATAGGAGATGACTCGAAAACAAAAATCTTGGGACGTGGAAGGGTTAAGTTGCTTCTAAATGATGGAAGGATTAGAACTCTCCCTGGGGTTCTACACATTCCAAAACTAGCCAGGAACCTAATATTTGTAAGCAAGTTGGGTGATGCAGGAGTGAAAACTGTATTTGAAAAGAACACTTGCAAGATGGTACGAGGAGAAATGGTGTTGATGAGGGGAGTTCATTGTGGAACTCTATACAAGTTGTTGGGAAGCACTTATACTAATGGGTGTAACAGTTCTATTGTCCTTAAAAAAAAAATGAAGGAGACAAGACCAATACTATCCCAGAAAAGAAGACCATGTTGTGGCATCAAAGACTGGGGCATATTGGAGAAAAGGGCCTTCGAACACTACACGGTAAAGGTA
>JZKD02S0175807.1:1014502-1025806 GCA_000966675.3 Picea glauca
ATTTCACTTGTTGACACTCTAGGCATTTGGCGATGAAATGGACTACATCACACTTCATGCCTACCCAGAAGAAGAGCTTCCTCACATCTGCGTACATCTTCTTCACACCCGGATGTGCACAATAAAGTTCTCTATGGGCTTCCTTCAGTATGATGTTTCGAATATCCCCATTCTCAGAGATATACATCCTTCCTCGATATCTTAATAGTCCTTCTGTTTTCAGACTATATCCTTCATACTTTGGGTCTAACTGCCTCCCGCTCTGGAGGTTTGAAGTAACCTTTAAATACCAACTGTCTCCTTGGAGTTGTTCCAACACACGTTCCCTCATATTGACCTTTAAGGTTACCAAGGAGAAGATACGTGGTCTCCTACTCAAGGCATCTGCGACCACATTTTCCTTTCCCTTGATGTACGATATACCAAAATCGTACTCACTCATAAACTCACTCCATCGCCTTTGCCTGTCATTCAGATCTCTTTGAGTGAAGATATGTTTTAAACTTTGCTGGTCCATTTTGAGCTCAAATTTTCGCCCCACAAGATAATGCCTCCAAAGTTTCAGAGCTAGCATTACAACTGCCAACTCTAAATCATGAATCATGTATATCTCCTCATGTTTCTTCAACTTCCTTGATGCATAAGCTATCACTCCTCCATCCTACATTAACACGGCCCCCAACCCTTGCTTCGAGGCATCCGTGAAGACTATGAAGTCCTTTTCCATATCCGACACTCATAGAATTGGCGTACTAGTTAGTAACCTCTTAAGCTCAATGAACGCACTATAACACTCTTCTGTCCATTCATACCTGACCCCCTTATGCTACAAGGTGGTGATGGGTTTCGCTATTTTGGATAATCCTTCCAAAAATCTCTAGTAATAACCTGCTAGCCCCATGAAGCTTCTCACCTCATGGGCATTTTTCGGCACTGGACACTCCATAATGGCCTTTACCTTTTCTAGGTCCACAGATATTCCTTCATCGAAAATGATATGACCTAAATAGTGGATCTCTTTCTGGAAGAAGGAACACTTCCACAGCTTCCCATACAATTTTTTCTCTCTAAGGAAGAACAACACTATTCACAAGTGTTCCTCGTGTTCTCTTTCATTCTTGGAATAGATGAGGATGTCATATAAAAAGACTTGTACAAAACGGTCTAAGTACTTCTGGAATATGCCGTTCATGAGGCTCATGAATACTGTTGGTGCATTGGTCAATCTGAAAGGTACTACAACAAACTCGTAATGTCCAAACCGAGTTTGAAAGGAAGTTTTTGGGATATCACCTTCCTTAATCCTTAACTGATGATACCCTGATCGCAAATCGATCTTTGAGAATACCACTGCTCCTTTCATCTGATCAAAGAGGTCATCTATTCGCAGCATCAGGTACCTATTTTTCACTGTAGCATGGTTCAAGTCCCTGTAGTCTATACACAGTTGTAAGGATCCATCCTTCTTCTTTACAAAAATTACTGGTGCGCCCCAGGGTGAGACACTAGGCCTTATTATCCCTAAGTCCAGTAACTCTTTCAACTACATTTGAAACTCACAAAGTTCTGGCGCTGTCATCCGATACAGAGTCTTGGAGATTGGTTTTGCACCAGGTTTTAGATCAATAGTAAAATCAAGCTCCCTCTCAGGAGGTAACCCTGGTAACTCGTTCGGAAAAACATCATGAAATTCTGACAATACCGGGTACTAATCCAATGAGGGTCCCTTCCTTTCATTCATTGATTCCACTACATAAATTCGACACCCTTATCCCAAGCATCGCTTAACCTTCATAGTTGATATAAAGCGTAACGACACTTTTCTCTGTACACCCTGGATCTCTACTGGTCTTCCTTCATCATCGACACAAAGCACCCTCTTTGCGAAACAATCTACCAAAGCTCGATGAGCTGCTAACCAATCCATTTCAATGATTAGGTCATATGCCCCAAGAGTAGTGACGTATACCTTCAATCTAGTAGTACACACTCCCAGGTCTACTATACAATTATCAACACTAGGTCCTACCACTTGTTTTTCCCCTGAAGCCATCTCGACTTGTTTAAAGTCATCGTGCTCGTAGGCTACCAACCCACTCTTTTCTAATGTAGATGGTGAAATGAAACTATCTATCGCACCAGAATCAAACAAAATCTTAACATTGATATAATTTAGCATACCTGATCACTCCACCACCGTGGATTGATGTTCGGCCTGGCGATTATTAAATGCTACGTAAATATGGTGGTTTCTACTTGCTCTCTCCATTGGTGCCTTTCCTTCTCTATGTACGAACCCTAATTGTAACTTTGGGAAATCGCGCTGGTAATGGGGTCCTTCACACCTCCAACAGGTAACATGAGATTGAACTTGTGCACTGTTATGTGACTGTCTCTGAAATGAGTTCCTTCCCCTGGAACTCCTGCCCCTACTCGTTGTTCCTTGAGATGGTCATGGACCTATATGCGCCACTGGCGATGTACGAGATGCTGCACTCACTACCATTGAAATCCCTGCAGCTACTATCCTTGGCGTGACTCTGTTACCATATGGCGGTGGCCTTGAGCCCCCTCCCCTAGGAAATGTCCTCGAGGCCTTCCCTACGAATCCCGGGCGATGCGAAAATGTCAGTCTTGTACCCCTGATCAAGTTCATATGTTCTTCTGCATAACGTGCATTTTCAATCACCTCCGCCACTAAAGACGGTTTCCACATCCGCACCATATCTCTTATCCTAGGGTTCAATCCATAGACGAAGCACTCTGCCTGTCGTTGGTCATTATCCATATACGACACATATTTGACCAGTTCCATAAACCTGATCTCATATTCTTCTATAGTTTTGTTTCCCTGTACTGAGGCATGAAATGCCCCAACCTGTTGTTCCTCGTAGTACGCCGGTAGATATTTCCTCCTAAACCTCTCCTCGAAAAGTTCCCAATATACTGTGTCTAGGTTAAGGTGCAGTTGTCTTTCCAGGTTGCCCCACAAGTTCAAAGCATTGTCTCTTAACTGAAAAATGGTGATCTTTGCCTTTGAGTTGGATGCATAGTCCCTTAAGGAAAAACACTTTGTCATGCCTTCCAACCATGCTTCCGCGCGTTCACTAGCGCAACCCCCGACAAACTCCGGAAGTTTGATCTTCTGCAATTCTCGCGTGATGTCTTCAGGTGGAGGTCCTCCCCCTAAATCCCTTGACGCTTCTGGATTACCCGTTCCAGACAGTGGGGGTTCCACTTCAGTCCCTGTCGTTTGTTGCCTCTTTAAAGTCCCGTTGATGGCTTCCAACAAGCGCAGTATGAGGGCTAGTTCGGGCGATGGTGGTGGTGGCGCTGGCGGTGTTGGCGGTGCTTGCGACGACGCTCCCCTGCCTCGATTCCCTCGAGTCCTAACCATCCTGTATGCTTTGACCTGCATCCACCAATGTTGTCAGGGTGAGTTCCAGGATGTTTCAAATTGGTGCTACTCAAACTAGAAATAGGGTTAGGCGTAAGTTTTCTTTACTTGTCTGTAAACAGACATTACTCCATTAGGGGATTGGCTAGGTTAGGGTTAGGGTTAAGAATCTAAGCTTGATTTCTTCAGCCCTATGAAAATAACTATTGGTTCCCTTTCCCTGTAGCTACGTTAGCCTTGCGCCTCACTCGCCACTTCCTAAGCTTACTCTCCTAGTGCATATGCCACCTCCTTCCCGCTTGTCCTAGTCTAAGCCCTTTTTTTTTTTAACTTTTCGCTTACAACTTGATTAAAGTGACTTCTGACCTTATGTTTATTAATTTACGCCAAAAGGAATACACCTATTGACAATGGGCATAATTAATGATCGTTTAATCTTATTTAACCTTAAACCCCTATCTGATGGCTATGCATTGAAGATGCTAGCATATTCTTAGTCGTCCTCCAAAATCAATGGGTCATATTTATCGTTCATAACTTTCTTGCATTTATCACAGCATCCGTTAACATGTTTACTTTTTAACATTTACCTAATCACATAAAAAAAATTGTTGTAAGGTTATATAATTACCACGTTTAATGATTAAATAGGATTAAACCGCGGCACCTAAACAATTATCCCCAACTGCCAGCCCCATTTTGGCCTTCACCAGCGCTATGTACCTTTTGGCGTTAGTGTTCTTCTTAAGATGCTTTGCTTGGTGGGTGGTCTTGGGTATGACAATTAAAGTATTTATAAGTGAAATTATTTGTAAAAGTCACATCGTGTGGTGCGTTGGTAGGGCAGACTTTGTAAAGACTTGACCGGTGGGGAGGTCTGGGGTTCGATCCTCACGGACTCCATAAATTTTTTATTAGCCCTATATTACTCAAACTTAACTAATATTTTAATTATCTTTTAACTTAGGGCTTAAACTCAATTAAAGTTTAAAGCTAATTACCCCCCTTTTTTTTTAAACTTAAGAATTAAAAAAAAATTTAAATTAAATTAAACTTTAAGAATTAATTTTTTTTTTAATTAAACATAATTTAAACTTTACTATTTTGGTTGAATCTAATCTAATTAAAATAATAAGTAGAATAAATAAAAACAATAAATAAATAAAAAACTGATAAATAATAAAAAAAATAAAAATAAAACCTATTACATTAATTGACAATTTAATATCTCGTTCCTCGCATGCATATTAATTTAATAATTTAACTTTATTATAGGGGCATGTATATGGGCATATGGGTTTCATTATACATTAAAGGGGCATCGTGGGTCCTCACATGAGGCCCACATGCCCGCTTCCTCCAAAATAGCCCTACGCCTATCACTCCAAACCCTAAAAGCGTCCCTCCTCTTCCGCCTCTCCACTTTGCTCTATCCCGCTCTCGAATCCTCCATCCTTCATCTCGCACACCTCTTAACTACCGCTGCTTTTCTTGCTCAATTTTTGCATGCTTCTTGCTGTAGTTTCTACTGCGTTATTTCTGTCAACTATCTTAGCAGTGTGCAAGTATATTTCAAACCATCTCGGTTCATGCAGGACTGGTTCTCTCCACCATCTACGCAGATGTCGATTTGCCAACAGAAGTAGTGTTAATAGTGTTAATTTCTCCTACAGGATGGACCAGAATCTCGTGAAATACTTTATATTGCTTAGGGAAGAGGCGGAGGCCGAGAGTAGTAGATTACTCGATTCAGTTGTTGAGCACCGAGCAGTTTTATCAACATGAAGGGCGCCAAAGTGCATGGATCCGCCGTGGATGATATTAAGATGCCTCATAAGAAGCCGAAGGTGGGAGGAGGAGCCCCTAAGAGCAAACGACCAGAGGGTTCACCTCAAATGAATGATAAGTGGACCAAATAGTAACCCAATGAGGACTTTCAAGAATTTGTGAGGGTTCTGAAAGAGAATGTTTTGGTGGACAAGATACGTGAGATCCTTCATGAGAATGGCCAGGATGCATCTGGTTTAGACCAATCTGTGATTGATAGATGCATTGATTAGATGGTCTATGGGCCAATGGAGGCATGTCCTATCTGTGGTGGAAGTCTAGAGTTGGTTGGATTGAGTTACTCTTGCATGGGCTTCATTTCAGAATGGAGCAAGTGCAATTTTAGTACTAGAGATATTTCTCGGACCAATGAAAATTTGAATATTCCAAGCGGGGTCAAGAATGAATTTATTGAAGAGTGGCCAAGAAATTATCAGGCCTCCACCGACTGTCCCAAGAGAGAGTTACCTCCAACGAATCAGCCCTCCTCTGTCATGACAATAGTGTTTGCAGGTCGAATGTCATGCTCTAAGGTAGCTACTTTAACCTGTAAATTTGTTTTTAAAAAGATTCCATGCAAATTATGTAATTCTTTTGTATTGGGTGAATATTGATAATATGCAACTATGTTAGTTAGAAACAACATGAGGTTCATTTCGGGCAGAAAACGTATCCGCAAATTGAAACCACATTGGAAACCCTTTTCTGGCTTTCATTTCCCATTTCTAGACAGGAAGTAATGAAGCCATTTCTAACAGGTTTTTGTTTTGTTTTGAATTATACAGACGGATGGGAATCTCCCTAAAGTTGGTATTTTTATGGTTTGAGATGATCATTTAATAGGTTCTTTTTTTTGTTTTTTGAATTATACATACGGCTGGGCATCTCCTTGAATTTGGTAAAGAGACTAGAATGTTGCTTAAGGAGAATGGCACTGTATAGAAAGACAACAAGCCGTTATTATAATAATTTCGAAACACTGACCATATTGGTTCAAATGGTTTTTTTCCACTCCAAGCTCTTAAATAAATTCTTTTTTTTTTTTTTCCTATTGCAAGGGTTTACACCATTTTCCACTTTGTTATATATTTTAACTGTGGTAACACACCCATAAAGGTTCTTCCATAGCACAATGGGCATAACAAAATTTATAAATTATAAATTTATAGAGGGAAGAGTATTTCCATAGCAAATCGTTTTCTTTTATAGGACTTGCAAGTAGAGTAAAAAAAAATATTCAAGTTACCAAATTAAAGAAAGTGTAACAACCCTAGTAGTATGTTTTACTTTGGTAAATTTGTAATGCATTTATTTATTTTATTAAATTTTCTATGTTTTGTTTGCAAGAGTTAGGGCTTGGAGTTTTGGGAACTTGGCCCATAGGCCCAGATTTAGAGCTAAGACACTCTGATACCATATGTAGGGGCCGAATAGAATTTACGTCAAATAATTTCATAAACTGTAACAGTATATCTACCTGATTTCAAACAAAATTCAATAATTCTTTTAATTGAGCACCTAAGCATTTATAAATTTATCAACACATAATAAAATTTTTATAACAGTTTAAAACAATGCAAAATCTTAAATACCTGGACCTAATGCTAATAACCCTCCATTGTCCAAATGCCTTCTTGACTGCTGTTGCACCGTAAAACACTGCCCAAAACCTAGTTACTCCTTGCCAACTAGGTAACTTCCTAGCTCTAGGATATCATATGGATATCCTGGCCCCCGTGCCCAAAACCCCCAACAACCCTAGTGCACTGATATAGTCCCACTCCCAAAATTTCACCTCTCTTTGTGAATCCCAGAGCTCCCAAAATCCATCCCCCAACCTCCCGTAGAATGCCCTCCTGTCCACCTCCTTCCCTTCCTTATCCCCCCTTCACTGAATTCCCTGCCTCATTTATTCCCTACCTAACTCATTTATTACCCTCTTTTCCTTTCCTGTTAATGCCCCCTTATCCCCTTTATTTAAAATCTTATCCCTTGTAGTTAATATGTTATCCCTTATTGGGTACGTAAATTAATTTAATAATATAATTTATTATCCTCCTTTTATTTATTTACCTTATTAATTAATGAGTCAATTAATACTTAAATTAATCATTGACAATCATGAATAACTAATTAATAATAATTAATTAGTTAATGTTATTTTAAGAAATGATTATGGTTTAGCTAATCTTTTAGGACAATTATATTATTAAATTAATTATAATTTAATAATCATATACATCTATTTAAGCAGGGTCGTTATAACAGCTATCCTCCAAATTTGACATGAAGGATCTCGGTGCTTCTAACTTCATTCTAGGAATGGAGATTAAAAGAGATCGTACAAACAGGAAACTCTGGTTGAATCAAAGAAAATATGTTGAGACGATATTACAGAGGTTTAATATTCATGGAAGTAAACTGGTCAAGGTTCCTATTCCTATAGGTGTAAATTTGTATGTAGATCAGTGTCCCAAGACATAGGAAGAAGAAGAGGACATGTCCCATGTTCCATATGCCAGTGCAGTTGGCAATTTGATGTATGCAATGGTTTGTACTAGATTGGACATTGCACATGCAGTGGGAGTTTTGAGCAGGTATATGTCAAAACCAGGGAAGGAGCATTGAATAGCAATAAAGAGGGTCTTCAAGTATCTTCGTGGCACCACCAATTATGGATTTTTCTACCAAGGAAGGTCGGGATTGGACAGAGTGGTGGACATACATGGCTTTGTTGATGTAGACTGAGCTAGAGATTTGGATTGCAAAAGATCTACAAGTGGGTATGTGTTTAACCCATTTGAAGGAGAAATCAGTTGGATGAGCAAAAGACAGGCTGTAGTGGCACTCTCAACTATAGAATATGAATACATGACAACCACACATGCAAGCAAGGAAGCAGTATGGTTACAAAGATTGTGTTCAAGTATTGGATTGGTACAACAAGCAATGAGATTAGATTGTGACAGTCAGAGTGCAATATTCCTGGCAAAGAACCTAGCTTATCATTCAAAGACAAAGCATATTGATGTTCAGTATCACTTTGTGAGAGAAATGGTTGAGGAAAAGAAGGTGTTGCTGGAAAAGGTTGACACTTTGAAGAATGTTGCAGATTCATTGACAAAATCAGTGAGCATAGAAAAGTTCTCCTGGTGTAGAGTAACAATGGACATTGCTGCCCTAGATTGTTGACTATATAATCTCATGTACCCCTAGATGCAAAGAAAACAACAAGTGGGAAAATGTTGGGTATGTGTTATATTCTTTGCATGTGTGTGTGTGTGTGGGCATGTCAAATACGACAACTGCATCTGCGTTTTTTGCTATTTTTAGCAGATTTTGCTATTTTTAGTGGATTTGTAAATTAATCCTGGATTAAGGGATTAGATTTTTGGTATCTATGGAATACCTAAAAACATTGTATATATTGTATGGTGAATGGTGAAATTCAATATAATGAAAATAAGAAAGGTTTTTCCGGTTGAGGGTTTCCGATATAAAATCTTTCTGTACTCTGTGTATGAGCCATTGATTAATTTCTGTATTGCTTAAGAATATATATGCATTACTTTACTTCACAGGTTTAAAACTTACACTTACCAGAATTCCTGTCTTGGGTACAACCTCTTACAAATAAAGCATCTATGCTATTACCATCCATGATTTTCCACCTCATCTCTTCAGATAACAAGGATGCAACTACATCCTCATACTTCAATGTAGATAGAGTGGTACTACCTATTGATACAACCAGATTATCCCAAGAGTTTGGAAAAGAACATAATAAAGTAATACACTTATCTTCTTCTACAATCGTAATATTAACATAGACAAGTTGACTTACCAGAGTATTAAAGGCATTTAGATGTTCTATCACAGAATCTCCATCTTCCATCCTAATATGATACAACTTGTTTCAAAGAAACAACTTGTTTACTAGGGACTTTGATTGATACAAATTCCCTAACTTATCCCATAGTTCCTTGGTTGTAGATTCTCCCGAGACATTCAACAACACCGAATCTTCCAGGCAGAGTCAAATAGTACTTCTTGGTCTTATGTCCAACTTCTCCCAGTATTCCTTTGACATACCAGTAGGTGGTGTACTAGTAGTTTGTGTACTAGTAGGTTGTGTACCAGTCGAGTGTGTTCCAATAGGCTGCATACCATGACCCACAACGATCCATTGTTCATTGTCTACAAGAAGGTCTTCCATCTTCAGCTTCCATAGCTCAATGTTTTTATCGTTGAACTTCTCTATTTCGATTCTATAAGAGCTCACCATTCCTCTTTATACACTCGACTAACCACTACAAAATATCCCACTAAACCTAGGTTTATCACAGACCCAAGATAAACTTGATCTATCAAGACTGAGAAAAACCCATAGTAACAAAGGCATCCCTCTTAAGAAAAAAATGAGCTCTGATACCACATGTAAGTTTTAAACCTATGAAGTAAAGCAATGCATATATATTCTTAAGAAAAATAGAATTTAATCAATGGCTTATACACATAGTACACAAAGATTTATATTGGAAACCCTCAAGCGGGGAAAAACTTTCTTATATTCATTATATCGAATGTCACCATTCACCATACAATATATACAATGTTTTTAGGTATTTCATAGATACAAAAACCCTAATCCCTTAATCCGGGATTAATTTAGAAAACCATTAAAAATAGAAAAAAAGGCCCAAAAATAAATTCGGGGCAACGTTGCGCGTAACTAGGGGTGGCCATACTTGCCCCCCCCCTGGGACCCCCCTAGGAAGCACCCGACGCACACGACACAAAGAAAACTACTAGAGGGATCGTTAAATGCAATTTTCAAAACTAACATGCCCACACACACACATGCAAAGAATATAAGACATACCCAACATTTACTTCTCTAATTTTGGTCATAAGATTGCAAATTGTCAAATACGTTTAGAGATATGCAACTGAGGAGATCAAGAAATAAACAATTTTTGCAACATAGAACTAAACAACCAATGAGTAGACAAAGTTGCACCAATCAATTTGATGTATTGAAAAATGAGATCGAATGATATAAATTTCATAACTTTAGACACAAAGCTGCAAACTTCCATCTGAAGAATTACAAAGCAGATCCAAGGATAAAACCCTTAGCTAGAAATGCAAGCACATGGAAAAAAAAAGATAGTGAAAAATGTGGTCTAGTACTTTCAACTCAAAAACAAAAAGACCCCTAGTATATAGACAATGGATGTTCCAAGCACATGATTGGACACAAGGATAATTTTCTATCTATAAGTAAAAGAAAAACAAGAAATGTGACCTTTCGAAATGATGAACTAGGTAAAATCAAGGGTAAAGGGATGGTGAGTTTGAGTAATGGTAAAGGAAAATCCCAAGATGTTCTACTTGTATATGGGCTGAAACATAATTTGATCAATGTAAGTCAAATGTGTGATAGAGGATGTGAAGTGGTGTTCACTTCCAAAGATTGTAAGATAAAGTCTGTAAACTCGGGACAAGTGGTAGCTAAAGGCATAAGGACAAATAATAATGTATATGTGCTGAAAGAAGATAGAGAAGAGTGTCATATAAGAAAACATTATGAAAGATGGTTATGGCATAGGAGACTTGGACATCTAGACTTTGACCACTTAATCAAGCTCAAAAAGATTGAGGCAGTAAAATATATTCCAAGAATATCAAAGCCACAAGATTTTGTGTGTAAACCCTGCCAAGTAAGAAAGCTAACCAGGAAATAGTGTAAATCCAAGAGCTCTACTTCAACAGAGAAACCACTCAAATTAGATCATATGGATTTATGTGGACCATCAAGATAGGAAGGCACAGGGAAAGAAAACTACTTCATGTTGATCATTGATTATTACTCCAAACTCACTTGGGTTTCTTTTCTCAAAGAAAAAGCTGAAGCATTTGAGAAATTTAAAATATTTAAGGGTCTAAATGAGAATCTGATCCGGATTTATGTAGGAACACAATAAAATATAGAAATACACATAAACACAGAGATGCAGCGGAAATAAGACTTCATTTCATTAATAACAAATGACTGAAATATGCTTACAGACAGAATG
>JZKD02S0175807.1:1027708-1054974 GCA_000966675.3 Picea glauca
TTATTGGTGCTGCCTTTTTTGTACTTAATGTTCAAATGAAACTGTTGCAGGTATGTGGACCACTTCTGATGGCGATCATTCTGCAACTTCCCTTGTGTCTGTATGAACTGCAGGGTCAGTGGTCTGTGTGGATGACCATTTCCTTTCCCAAAATGTAATGCTTCCATTTCCGACAAGCCTGCATAATGGAATACATTTATTTTTCATAAGTGGGATACTTTCGGACTATGTCGGAAAGTGTCTCACTGTGATATGCCACTGGATGCCCATGTTGAGTAAGGACTGCCCCAATAGCATAGTCATAGGCATCCGTCTCGATCTCAAATGGTTGTTGCAAGTCTGGTAATGTGAGCACTGGTGCAGAGTAGAGGCGATGCTTCAACTCCACGAATGCCTTCTGTTGAGATTCAGACCAAAATAATTTTTCTTTAGCTCCTCCCTTGGTGACTTGACTCAAGGGCCAAGTGATATGAGAGAATCCCAACACAAACCTGCGGTAGAAATTGGCAAG
The DNA here is from genome assembly GCA_000966675.3 of Picea glauca. NCBI lineage: Eukaryota > Viridiplantae > Streptophyta > Pinopsida > Pinales > Pinaceae > Picea > Picea glauca. The sequence goes on from JZKD02S0175807.1 coordinate 1,028,220, forward strand.
ACCTAAAAAGATGCGGAGCTCTGTTAAGGTGGTTGGGGTTGGCCAATTCCGAATGACTTGGATCTTTTTTTGATCCACATGTACCCCCCGCTCATCAATAATGTATCCCATATACTGAACTTGGGTTATGCCAAAAGTGCATTTCTCCAAATTGGCACACAACTTGTGTTGTCGCAGTGTTTGGAGGACTTGTCAGATGTGGTGGAGGTGCTCTTCCCAAGTCTAGCTAAAGATCAGAATGTCATCCAAGTACAACACTACAAATGAGTTGGTGAATGGCTACAGGATGTCATCCATTAGCCTCATGAAGGTTGCAGGGGCATTCGTCAACCCGAAAGGCATGACCAACCATTCGAAAAGGCCCTCCTTGGATTTAAATGTAGTCTTCCACACATCAAAGGGTTCGATTGGTACCTGGTGATACCCAGACTTCAAGTCAATCTTGCTGAAATATTTCCCCCCCTTGAGTTGGTCTAGAAGGTCATCAATCCATGGGATTGGGTACCTATTCTCGACAATGATCTTGTTCAGTGCCCGATAGTCAATGCAAAGTCTCCAAGTACCATCCTTCTTCTGTACTAATACGATCAGGCTCCCACAGGGTGATGAACTCGGCTGGATGTGACCTTTCTGCAAAAACTCATGAATCTGCCTCTTGATTTCATCATTCTTTAGGACAGAGCACTGGTAGATGGGTCCATTGGGTAGTGGCGCACCCGGGGTCAGATCGATGGGGTGCTTGACCTGGTAGTGTAGAGGCACTCCTGTAGGGGAGGTGAAGATTTCCTTGTACTCCTCCATGACCTTATCCATCTGTTGTTTTCATGCAGCGGGGCCTTGTCTAGAGGTCATGGCCACATTCTTCCTCTTTCCCTGAGGGCGGATCATCAGGAAAACAAATTTCCTGGTTTTGGAAATGAGCTTACTACATTGTTTTGCAGTAACCAAAGAGATGGTGGTAGGTGGTGCTATCTCCGATATCCTGTACAGCTTATTGGCCAAAGTGATAATAACAGCATGAGGCCTGGACTCATACATAGAATGCTGCTTCCACAAGTACGGTTGGCCTAATAATACATCAGAAACATCAAGAGGAGAAATTCCACATAATATTTCATCCGTGAAGGGCTTGATGTTGTAGGGAAGGCGACATTATTGACTAACACGGAGGTCCCGTCCTTGGTGCAACCACCCGATGCTGTATGGTTGTGGGTGTGCTGTGGTTGGAAAGCCCAGCCGCTTCACGACCTCTACCGAGATGAGGTTCTTCTGGCTCCCGCTATCAACAATGAACTACAACAGGGAGCCCTTTACCCACATCTTGGAATGGAAGAGATGCTCTGCCTCCTCTGGATCTTTTTGTTCCTCCTTCTGGATCTTTGTGGTGGAAATGGTGGCATTGGGCTCCGCATCAATAATCTGTTTCCCCCTATCATTCCCCTTGTCATGTTTCGATTCAGAGTCAGATCATGCATCCGATTCAGAAGCCTTCAACTCGGCTACCAGTGACTGCTTGGCCCGACACTCACTTGTGTTGTGAGTGGAGCTCTTTTGGAACTCACACCACTTCCCCGTGTCCTTTTTTGGCTTCATGGTGTTGTTCTTTTCTTGTGGCTTTGGAGGGTTGTCCTGGGCTGCCCCTCCTTGTCTTGGTCCTTTGTTTTGCGTTTTGGGAGTACCTTTCCCTTGCTTCTGATTTGCAGACCCAAAGTCTCACTTCTTCTGTTTGAACTTCTGCTCAATCTTCACAGCATATCGGTATGCCACACCAAGTGAGGAGATGTCAAGGAACTCCATTTCCTCCTGAATGTATTTGTGCAGACAACTGCGGTACTTTAACACCAAATGTTTCTCTGAATCTTTTATACCCAACTTTGTGTGTAGGGTATGAAACAAATTCATCATCTCATGCACATCTTGGTCCCTTTGCTGCCGCAACGTAGTCCATTGTATGTATTTGTCCTCATAGCTCCCCAAAGGATAATATTGTTCCTTGATGGAATCTTGGAAATAATTCCAAGTGGGTGCGGCTGAGAACAAAGAGGGTTCTCTCTCGCCCTCCTGCTCCGAGTAGGTTTCCCACCGATCCTTGACATGGGGGGCGGCTTTAAGGAGTGCGAAAATTATCTTTTCTCAGTCGGAAAAGTCATGAACTGAGAAATATCCTTCTAACAGGTTCAACCATCTATCTACGACATCTGCATCTATTTGGCCATCAAATATGGGAATGTCAAAGTTTACTTGTACCTTAAAAGGAGTAGCGCCTCCAGAGTGGCTTCTGGATGTTGATGCGCTACCAGTCGAAATCCGTTGAAGAATCTGGGCAAAGTTGTCCATCATCGCGTTCCTTTGTTTCTCAAGGGCCTCCTTGAGAAACATTTTGATAGGATCTCCTACTCCCTCGTCTTTCTTTTCTTCCCCCATGGGTGGTCGTTGGGGTTTGCGAGGCTGATCTTGCAAAGGTTCAACCAGATCGAGCCCCAACTCCTTATACCCCGATCTCGTTGGGGACATGCAAAGAAGGGTCGAGAATGAGAAGACTGCTCTGATACCACTGATCCAGATTTATGTAGGAACACAATGAAATATAGAAATACACATAAACACAGAAATGCAGCGGAAATAAGACTTCATTTCATTAATAACAAATGACTGAAATATTCTTACAGACAGAATGGAAATTAACTAGCTAGGGCGCTGGTAGCTTATCTCTGAGAAGAGATGTGGTGGATACTGGCCTCTGAACTGTGTTACAATGAGGATTGAAGGACTATTATTATTTAGAAACAATGGAAAACCCTAAACATCCAAAGACCTAACCCTAGGAGATGAAACGCCAAGACTATGGGCCTCATTTGGGTAAGTTGGTACATCAACTTCCTGGGGATGTAACTTTGGCATACGATCTCCGTTTGACGCGTTCTATACCTCGTTAGAAATATCTATCCGAGGAATACATCTTTTGGGTGAGAAACGTTGATATATGATCCATGTTGCTCCCTATTTTCCGAAAAAAACGTCGTTTAGGGCCTCAAAATGGTTCCGGAAGTTTAGGACCCGAAAAACTGCTAAAAATAGTAAACTGTGCGGAAACTGAAAAACTGAAAGAAGAAATGATGGGGGTCCAAGTGGAATAGGTGGGTGGCCACCAATATCCACTTGGATCAGAATCAAATAGGAAACAGTTTAAAGGAAGTAAGATCATACAGAGGAGGAGAATTTATGTCAAGTGATTTCAAGGAATTTTATGATAAACATGGGATCAAGAGAGAATACACAATCCCATGAACTCCACAACAAAATGGAGTAGTTGAGAGGCAAAACAGAATAGTTCAGCAAATGGCCAAGTCAATGATGAATGAGAATAACATTGGTCAAACCTACTGGGTAGAAGAAATACACACAACATTTCATATTGTTAACAAATCCCACTTTAGACCACACAGTGACAAGACACCTTATGAACTGTGGTATGGAAGACCTAATTCAATCAAACACTTCAAAGTATTTGGGAGTAAGTGATACATAAAGTATAATAATGAAAACCTTGGCAAGTATGATGACAGGGTTGATGAAGACATCTTCTTAGGATATACTACCAATAGTAAAGGATATATATTCTTTAATAAAAGATTATATAAATTAGTTTATTGCATTGATTTAAAGGTTGATGAAGGAGTCCCAGTAAGAGAGGTGAGAAATATCGAGTCTCCTACAAAGGACACAGCTGAAGCTGAGGATGAATAGGTCCAAGAATAAAAAAAAATAAGACTTTGATTCAGATAAATATACAAATACTTAGGTAGTCTCAAATCAGCAGACAACATGAAATCCTTCCTCCAGAATTACTCAAAAAAATCATCCTACAAGTCAGATAATTGGTGAGAAATACCAAGGTGTACAAACCGGGAGAAGAAGAATCAAATACACCAAGCAATCACATATAGCCTTCATATCCATGGTGGAACCCAAGAACTTTAATGAAGCCAGTAAAGATGTAAATTGGTTAAAATCAATGCATGAGGAACTAGATCAGATTGAGAAGAACAATACTTGGGAGCTTGTTCCTAGATCTATAGATAAGAATTTCATTGGATCCAAATGGGTGTTTAAGAACCAAATGAATGAACAAGGACAAATTGTTAGGAATAAAGCCAGATTGGTTTGTAAGGGGTATGCAAAAGTTGAAGGATAGGATTTTGATGAAACCTTTTCACTAGTGGAAAGATTGGAAGCCATCATAATGTTTCTTTCCTATGCATGTCATAAGAAATTTAAAGTATATCAGATGGATGTTAAGTTAGCATTTCTTAATGGAGATATAGAAGAAGATGTATATGTGGAGCAACCTGAAGGATTTTCACTGACAGATAATCTTGACTATGTCTGTAAGTTGAAAAAGGCATTATATGGACTAAAAGAAGCACCACGAGCCTAGTATTATAGATTAGACAAATTTCTACAAGACCAAGGGTTTAAGAAAGGTACTTTTGACAGTAATATATACATTAAGTCTGAAGGTGATGATTTATTAGTTGTTTTGGTTTATGTGGATGACATTATTTTTGGATGCACTAATGACCCTTCAGTTCAGTGGTTTGCTAATTCAATGCAGACTGAGTTTGATATGTCTATGATAGGATAACTGCCATATTTTCTTGGTTTGCAAATCAATCAGAGTTCTGTAGGGATATTTATCTCTCAAGAAAAGTATTTGAAAGAGATGTTAAAGAGGTTTCATATGGAAGATTCTACACCTGTGAGCACACCTATGGTGGTTGATTTCAAGCTCAGTAAAGATGATATTTCACCTGATGTTGATCAAAGAACATATCGATCAATGATAGGAAATATTCTGTACATCACAACATCTCTTCCTGATATAATGAAAGCTATTGGAATGGTAGGTCGTTATCAGTCTTCTCCTAAAAAAATTCATTCAGTAGTTATCAAGAGGATATTCAAATATTTGAAGGGTACAATGACTTATGTTCTTTGGTATCCTAGAAATCAGAATTTTCAATTAACTGCATATTTAGATGTTGATTGGGAAAACTGTTTGGACAAGAGAAAGAGCACTAGTGGAGGGACATTATTCTTAGGTGATTCGTTAGTAGCATGGCTTAGTAAGAAGCGGGGATCTATTTCATTATCAACTACAGAGGGAGAGAACATTGTTGTTGCTACATGTTGCACTCAGATCTTATGGATGATACAAATTCTTGCATATTTGAAGGTAACTTATCCGATCCCATTCCACTTCACTGTGATAACACCAGTACCATTAGTGTCTCGAAGAATCATGTTCTCCATTAAAAAATGAAGCATATACCAATAAAGTATCATTTTCTCAAAGAGAAGGTTATAAACAGAGTTGTTCAACTTAATTATATTCCTTCCACAGAACAAATTGTAGACATCTTTACTAAACCCCTAGCCATGACACCATTTGAATATCTCCAATAGAAGTTGGGTGTCATCCATTCTCTCACTTAAGAGAGTCCATCCTGTCAGGGGGAGCGTGTATTGGTTGAATATCTGATACCTATGAAAATGTACTACAATAACTTAGGGGGAGCATGTTTTCTTTGACATTGATGTCAAAGGGGTAGAAAAGGTGAGGTCTGGATGCTACAGTTGGAGGTCTAAGAAGAATAGTGCATCCTTTCAGGGTTTCCATAAATACCAAGGGGGAGATTGTTGGCATGTTTTTATAGGAAGAGTGTGATTTTCATTGATGGAAAGAACAACAATGACGATGGAGAACATGAAAATCATAAGCTCAGGAGGAGAAGTGAATAGTATGCAGAGATCAAAGCTCAGAAGGAAAAGTGTAAGCTCAGGGTGAGATGCCTCAGCAACCGTTCGATCAAGAAATTGACCGTTTTGATTGTCTAATATTACAGACGTCATTCGTATGAGTGATTGTGGGCTTGAGGACCATCGAAGGATCATGACCATTAGATATGAAAAATAGATCAACGACAGGGATGAATTATGGAGAGAGAAAGAAGAATTAAAAAAATTGCTAATTCTAATCCAACAATTGGTCTAGATCGTCAGATCTCATAAACCCAAATATCGACGATTGTGGTTGATCTAAAAAACGATCAGATTAAGTCGAATTAAGTCATGATCGTCGTATGTGTAATTTCCAGATCAACGATATGGATAGATTGCAGAGATCGAAAGGATAATTAAATATTGTGTTATTTCCAATCCCGCAATTAGTTAGGACCGTCAGATATTTTATCCTCAAATATCAACGATTGTGGTTGACTCACCAATAACACACAACTTCAAATTGTGTATTTTTGGTGATGAGTTAAATCACTCACAAGTTTTGGTTCTACAACCATCCTTGATCGTTGATCTGCTTCGAGTGTCTTCACGGTCGTTGGATCACTTTTAAGTGGAAGGATAGGATAATCTAGAAGAGAAGCACCAAATATAGATCGATCCATTGATCTAAGAACATGATCGATGAACAACATTCGATTCACGTTAAAATTTGCAAGGAGGTTATTGTTTGGGGAATATCACTTCAAAAGAATTGGCAACTTGAAAGTCAAATTACCTGAAGATTGAAAAATATGAAATGAATAAGGACCATCAGATCTGGAGAAAATGCGATGACCATTGGATCACCTTAAGTGGAAAGATAGGATAAGAAAGAGCTGAGATCTGAGATCTTGATCACCCAAATTTCCATCATTCGTCGAATCGAATTCAATGGAAGGATAGGATAATCAAAGATGGAGATCCGTTGGATTTAATCCAAAGCAAAGATGCATTGCAGATAGATCAAGTTGTTGATATAAGATCTTGATCCAATGATCTTCATTCGTTTCGGTTCTAAATATGTGAGGAGGTTACGCTCCAAATCCCCAAAACCCAGAGAGCTAGAGATCCAAAATGCATTCTCAACCATTGATCAACATATAGTGGAAGGATAGCATAAGTAGAATAGACGAAGTTCCAAAGTAAATGGTGGTCATCCATCAAAATTCTTGATTAAGTCCTAGCCGACGTATTAAGTAGTGAAAGGATAAGTGTAAACCGTCCGATCTATTCAGATAGGTGTCTGCAAATCATCGACTTCGGAAGATTGATGTATGGAAGAAATGAGAGTTTGATAATTGAAAGCCCCGAAGGCCAGACTCATGGAGGAGATCCTAATCATAGATTCAAGGAGACAAGTGTCAATAGATATTCCACTTAGGAAGATTTTCATATGGGAAAAGTGAGATTTGAGAGTTGAAACTACCAAAGACCGAAAGGATGGAATCAATCATAGTCGTTGATTTCGAAGGAAGCTATGTGTCAACGGACTATGGAGATTTTGGATCACGCGTGGAAGGAATAAAGAAAGACATATAGCAATCGTTGATTGAATCACATCGCCAAGGGATTGGAGATCAATAGTCATGCTCAATTGCGGGGCTAGAACATGCTCAGGTCTTAATTTTTCTTGAGCGGGCTGCAATTGAAACCATGGTTTTGGAGAAAGGACACATGGAGGCTCAAGGTAAATTGCAGGGAAAAATGTAGTTTGATTCAAACCACCTTTGGATGCGCCCGCAATCACGTGGTCACATGATATCATCACCCAAGGTCACATAAGCGGAAGATAGGGGAAGGACCTAGTGCTGCTAGGCTCCACATCAGAGGTTATGCATTGAAAAAATAAAAAATCATCTGCATGTATAATCCAATGACGCTATTCAAAGAGAATATGATCGAATGGTTGTTGTTTCACTTCATGGTTTATTGATCAGTTGTGATTCAGTTACACTAACTGAATCTTTTCTCTGTGGTGTTGGAATCATGGCTCTTGAGTGTTCTGAGATTCCCGACATGGGCATTGGAGATTCAAAGAGTAACAAATGATGAGGGCATGAATAAAAGAAATATGCCATGACAGAGGGAGATTGATTCTTCTTTGTAAGAAAGTACTTGAACTATAAGTAATGAACCGAGGGAGAAAATGAAGAGATAAATAACACAAGAAAAATAGAGAAAAAATGGTGAAAATAGTAGACTATACGAGAACCTAAGTGCAATAAGATGTGAGCAGGAAGATGTTGATGTAGGAAGAGTAGAGTGGTGTAGCAGAACAATGATGAGATTGGAAAGCCATTAATAAATACTGTATCACTGTAATAAATTTCAGCAAGAAAAGATTTATATTTTAGGGTGGTAGGGTGGTGCTAGGGAGGACTGTTGTCCTCAGAGTTTCAATTGGGTGCTTGAACACAGGTAGTTGTAGCTTCCATCTAGTTGCAGCTAGAAGAATCAGGGTGGTAGGGTGGTGCAAGGGAGAGCCATTGTTCTCTTTTATATAGGTTGGTGCCTATGTGACTGTAATTTGGTGCTTCCATCCAGTTGGTGCTGGAACACTCAGGAAGTTGGTGCTTCCATCCATTTGGTGCTAGAACACTCAGGGAGTTGGTGCTTCCTTCTAGTGGGTACTATCGAAACTCGATAGTTGGTATTGTCAACAAGTTTCATCTTGTAAGACAGAGGTGGTAGCCTCACATTGAGTTGGTTCTCAAAGATAGATGATGTATAGAACATAAAAGATTTCCTATCATTCTAAGAAGAAGAGGTTTTCTCCCTTTACGGGTTTCCTCACAAATATATTTTTTTGTATACTTCATATGTGTGATTGATGTTGAATACTCTATTGTTTACTTCCCTAAATTATTGTGATCATCATTGAGTGTTCTGTAATGAGTTTAAAATGGGCATAATTTTTTAAGCATAGTGACAAATGATTCACCCACCCCCTCTCATTTGTCTAACACATTTGATACCTCAAAGTAGATGATCTTCTTTGTGATGCACTCTTTTTGAATTCATCTTCTTGAGTCTTCTTTATTTCTGGAATATTCTTCTTCAGGGGCTTGCATTCTTCCTTATTGACTAAATATTTGACAATCTCTGGATAGCTTCTTTGTTCCACTTCCTATTATGTTGTCTCGGAGATTTATCCTTTCTCAATTTGTACTTGAATTTATCCTAGTCTGGATCTATCGTTTGATGGTATTTTACTGTTGATGATTTGATCCAATATTTTGGTACCTCTTTTCTTGCATATATTTCTTCTAAATATCTTTCCTTAAAGAGACTATTTCTACTTCCAACCTTCCAATCATTTTCTCCTTTTATTTTAACTAACCTATAATTACCTCCTTAATTCTCGTGTCTTCTTCTATTTGAATTTTTAGACTTGTGTTCATTTACTCGATTTCTTCAGATTTGGAATTCTGAGATCTCTCTTTCATTTTTAACTCTGCCTTGAGTGACTTGTTTTTCTTTCTTTCTTTCTTTCCTAAGTTATTCTAATGCACTAGTTAGCTATGCTCTAAGATCAAATTTTCCTTATTTTTTAGAATCGTCTTATACTACCATGAAGAGTACTCTTTCTGAATCATTGTCACTATCATTATCCTCCTCATATGATGGGGAACTATCCTCCTTTGAGTAGAAATGTTTCTTGAAGAATTTCCTTTTCTTTCTTCTCTTGTTTACCTTTTGATATTTATTTTTCATTTTAGAAGCTTCTTATTAATTACTGTCTTCATTATTATGAGTACATTTAGAAGCAAAATGACCAATACCACCACAATTAAAACATTTCAATGGAAGCATAACTTTATACTTGCCATTTCCTTTCTTTAATTTCCTTATGAAGTTAGCCATCTCTTCACCTTTGTCTGAATCATCACTATAGTTGCAAACTGTTTTTGAATTTTTCTTGTTCTTCTTCTTTGTCTTCTTGGATTCCTTGAAATTTTCTTCCTTCATGATTGGGCTCTCTTATTCTGTTCTCATTTCATATGATGTAAATATTCTATGCAGCTCGTCCATTCTCAATGTACCGAGATATGCTCTTTCTTATAGGGATGATATTTTAGGATAAAATATCATAGGGAGAGACTTTAATACCTTTTGAACAACCACTAAGTCATCAAATTCTACTCCCAATCCATGAATAGTGTTAACTATTTTTTCAACTCGCAAAAGGTAGGTTGTAATGTCTTCATCTTCCTTCATCTTCAATTGTTCAAACTTAGCTTTGAATATTTGAATCTTAGCTCCCTTAACTTTTGCATTGCCTTCATAAATATTTTGGAGTTCATCCAAAATATCCTTTGCATTGTCACAATGCATAACCTTGACAAATATTGAATCAACTAGACTGATCAAAATAATACCTTTATCCTTTGAGTTTTTTTCATTGAGTTTCTTTCCATCTTTGTCAGTTGGGGGAGTGTCTAGTACTGTATAGCCATTCACTACTGATTTCCAAACATCAAATCTTTGTGCGTGTAAAAAAAAAAATCATCATTTTATTCCATATTGTATATTTCTTCTCATCAAACACTGGTGCTCCAATCTTAGCATATTCCATGATCTCCCTCTAGTGGTTAGATTGATTCTTGAAAGACCTGTTATGATACCAATTGATGGAATAATGAGAGGGGAGAGGTGAATCAGTATGATCACAATTAGTAATTTTAATCACAGTATAAAACCTCCAATAAATATCATGAGCATTCAATTTATCAACAACATCATAATTCAATGCATAAACATCACATAAACACAATACACTTGAATTTTATGTGGAAACCCAATGTGGGAGAAAACCACTAAATTATTTTCTTATTTATCAAAGAGTACATTAATTGGAAGCACCAAATTACTATTTATCTAGCTACAACTGTAAGGAGCCTCCAACCCCCTATTTACAGGCTACAACCTGAAGGAAGCTCCAACTCCCTATTTATCAGCTCCAACCGGAAGGAGGCTACAACCACCTTTTCTTTCCCTGTCCAACCGCTCTGAAATATATATTTAGACCAATTTGTCACTACCTATGTCACCAATAACCTATTGTTTCTATTGTTTCTGACACTTTTGTTGCTACTACTAGTTTTGATATCTCATAAATACTGAAACCACACATACCTCATACCAATATCCACAAGAGACTTCTCCAAATAAAATTATTATGAATCACTAAGACATATCTATTCTTGACTTCGTAACAATACACACCCTAACATACACAGGAAGACATACCTTCAACCTATAGATGACTTGGGTTTTAGATCTCTGATCTTCAACATTTTTTTTTCACATGTCTATGACCCATAGACTGTCTACTTGCAGATGTCTGCACTTTTCCTCACTGTAGCCCATGGATGTCCACACTTTTCCTCCTGAAACCTACAGATTTACACAAAGGACCTGGATTTCTAACTCTTTTTTTATATGCTCAACTCCTACAAACTTGTTCTTTCACTGGACTTTGTTGACCTCCTCTCACTGCCTCAAATCTCCCAATATGTATTCACATAAGTGATTTTCCAATTGACTCTTATATGTATTTTAATGAGGATCTCATGATGACATGCAACTCACATAGGATCTCATGATGACATGCAACTCACATGCAACTTGTGAAATTTTGTTTACAGTTACTTTAACATGCAACTAACATGCAAATTTTTAGCTTATGCTTACAACTTCTTTACTTTGACATACATCTTGTTAAGTTCTTGTTCAAGGGTTGACATCATTGACAACTAAACTTTCAACAATTCAATGAAAACCAATATTTCAAGAATTAATCTTTCAATACATGGTACATGATTTGATTGATTATTCATCATTGAGGTTATGGTAACTACATTGATGCATGTGATGCTACATATGTTAGTACACAATTGATGGATGGTATGGTACAGGTTTTGTTATAACACATTTTGATGATCAATTATAGGTTCATGGTACAGTGACAGGTTGGATACAGTGACAGGTTGGATACAATGACAGGTTTATAGTGACATGTTGACAATGGTAGTGATTGTGGTAATGACAGTTTGGTCTACATTTATATTTCAGGGAGGTAGGATGAGGAAAGGAAAGGGAGTTGTAGCCTCCTTCCAGTTGGTGTCAAAGAACAAATTGAGTTGGAGCTTCCTTTAGGTTGGAGCCTGAGAATCAATGGGTTGTAGCCTCCTTCTGGTTGGATCCAAGTTGTAGCTTCCTTCAAGTTGGAGCTTGTAAATAGGGGGGTGTAGCCTCCTTCCAGTTGTAGATGGAAAATTGGGAAGTTGGTGCTTCTAATGAATGTATTATTTGATATGTAAGAAAATCATTCTATAGTTTTCTCCCATTTGGGTTTCCACATAAATTCTGGTGTACTATTTTTATGTGATTGTTTCTTATGCACTATTGATTTATGTTGTTGATGATATATTGAGTGCTAATGATAAACTGTTGAACACTACTAATAAAGCTGAAGATAATATATTATGGTTAAAAGTGGTAATAGTGTTCATACTGATTCAACCCCCCTTTTAGTATTCCAACAATCAATATCATAGTAGGTCCTTCAAGAAGAAATCTAACCACTCAAAGGAGATCATGGAATATGCTAAGATTGGAGCACCAAGGTTTGATGGTCAGATTTATGCCTTCTGGAATAAAAGGATGAAATTTTTTTAATAGGCACATGGATTTGATGTTTGATAGTCAGTAGTATATGGATACAAAATGCCATCCACTCCCGCAAATGAAAATTATGGAAATAAACTCAAGAAAAAAAATTTAAAGGAAAAAGGAACCATTCCGAGCAATCTGGATGATTCAATATTTTTCAAGGTTATGCATTGCAACACTACAAAGTATATTTGGGATAAAATTCAAAATATTTATGAAGTAGATGAAAAATTCAAAGGAGATAAGCTTCAAATACTTAGAGCTAAGTTTGATAAATTGAACATGAATACATTATAGCCTACTTTCTATGAGTTAAAAAACAATGAAGACTATTAAAGGACTGGGAGAATAAGTTGATGAATCAATGGTAGTTCAAAAGGTTATAAGATCTCTTCCTATGAGTTTTGATCCTAAGATATCAACCCTGGAAGAAAGAACAAATATTGACAATTTGAGCGTGGACGAGCTACATGGAATACTCACAACTTATGAAATGAGGATAGGAAAAAATAACCCTTTCATGAAGGAAGAAGCATTCAAGGTATCCAAGTAGACAAAGAATAATAACAAGAAAAAATCAAAAGTAGATTGTAGTTGCAACGATGATTCATAGGAAGATGAAGAAGTGGAAAACTTTGTAAGAAATTTGAAAAGAAGAACCTACAAGTACAAAGATATGCTTCCATTGAAATGTTTTAATTGTGAGGTATTGGTAATTTTTCTTCTAAATGTTCATATCATAATAATAAAGGTAGCGATGAAGAAGAAGATCCTAAGAAGAAAAACAAAAACAAAAAAAGGAGACAAGAGAAGAAACAAAAACAAATTATTCAAGAAAAGTTTCTACTCAAAGGAAGACAACTCCTCATCAAACAAGGATGATGATAGTGATAGTGATTCAGAAAGAGTACTCTTTATGGTTGTAAAATGTCATGATGAATATTATAAAGAAGGAGGTGAATTCGATCTCATAGAATAATTAATTAGTGCCTTAGAATAACTAAGGAAATAAAGAAAGAAAAACAAGTCACTCAAAGCATGATTAAATATGAAAGAAGGATATTAGAATTTGATGTAGACCCCCCCTTCTCTCCTTGAGGCCACTTGAACTCTCTATCTTGGATCTTCAAATACTAATCCATATCATATCTTAGGGACTCTAATATACCCTAGAACAATTTTCACACACAGGTCCCTTTGATGTCACCCGTAGGATCAAGTTGCCCACACAGACATTCTCGGGTGCCTATGGCAACACCAAACTTCGAGTGCTAGCTCCTGTACTAGGCTCTTCTACAATATTACCATGGGTTGTGACCATGGGCCATCTCCCTTTGTGACTTTTTGCTTTGGAGCTTTTGCAAGAAGTTGATTCCTTCTTCCCTGATCTACAAATCACGAACTTACCTGAGACCAGATCTACGGTCCACACACCTTCGACAACCAACGATGCATATTTACTTTAGAGTTTGGCGTTCGACAGTTTCCAAAATTAAAAATAATTTTCTCTCTAAAGTACTTTCCACGTGAATCTTTGGATTAAGTGCCATGCGTCTCTTTCCAACGGACGGTTTCGATGGACTTCAACACTCGAGACTTTAGACCTTCAGAACTTCACATCTTAGTTTCCCTTGAAATGCTCTATCTCTGAAGTGACATAGATGACACAATGTGTCCATGCTATCAATGGTCAAGGTTTTATATTCTTACCTTTTCCCATATGCATGCTTCTGGATCCCACGATCTGACGACACGTGTCCTCCTCAGATCGACGACTCCTGTAGATTTTTCTACTTCACGCCTCAGGCATTTTAGCTTCATCTCACAAGTTTTCCTCTGAAGTACCTTTCTTTTGAACAAATGGTTCTCTACCACATTTTCTTCTAGATCCAACAGTCTAGATCTACCTCGCTCTCTGCAACTTCACGAAGATTTCATTTTTCTCTTGTGCAATTATTTTGAAGCTCTTTCCCATGAATTCTCGAATCTGCTGCCACATATCCTCCATGATACCAATGATGCAGATTCACTTTGCAGATATGGGAATTTGAAAATGCCACACTTACAACATCTTCAAACCTATGAACACTCAGAGTGTCAAAGGACTTGGATGTTATCCTCCCCACAACTCTCCCAGACCTGATTGTCTGGAATGATCCTACGTCCTTTGAATGGATCCTACTCGTTAACTTGGGGAATATTAAAATAATACACTCTATTGAAGACTTCTCCCCCACTAACTCTTATGAACTTGTTCTTTCTTGAAACTCTAAACTTCTCAGAATGCCTTTTTGACACTTAGTCAAATTTTGACTTTCGTGCACACCTTGCAACAAGCCTTCTCTCCAACTCAACTTTTTTCTAAGTGACTGTGCACACCTTGCAATAGTTCTTTAATCAACTCAATTTCTCCTCCTTAACAAAATAACTTAAGTATTTTTGCACCTTTTCACACCTTTCAATGTCTTCTGCACTTCTTCCCAAACAAAGCTTAAAACTACTCCACTTGATCTTCTGAGTCTGAAGACTCTGTCAATGCACACCTTGAGGACACTAAGAACTTCTTGCGAATAAAAGTTCAATTTATCTCTTCTGATATTCCAAGTCTAAACAAACTCTATCAACACACACCTTCCAGACACTATGCACTCCTTGCATAGGCTTGTAAAAGAGAAACAATTGAAAATTATCTAAACTCTCACATATTCATACTTTCAACCATGTAAAACATTCATAAACACCAAAATGATTAAATAACAATGAATTGTACTTAAATAGAAAGCCTACCATTCCTTCATTCAGATAGACATAGAAATAGCAATACCAGTCATTAGAACAACACTTCTCTATTATATTCATTCAAATGAAATGTACATGGGCTCATACAATATTGATAAGCTTCAACAACTCCTACAATTACAACTTCTTAAACAACAACTATCAACATCTACAACAACAACTTCAACAACCTCTTTTGGACAACAATACATACATATATACAAGAGGGCTCATAGATATTTTCCCTCTGACTACCTTAGTGATATCCTATCGAATTAAAATATATCAACTACTAAGGATTATTACAATAAATGTTCGAGTCAGACAGATAAGAGAAAATGCATTGACTCTATACTGCAACTAGATACATTAAATAAAATGCATCCCCCATAGATCTCATGTGATTGTTCAACCTCCAAACATTTAAGATCTCATTTAATTACAATATTTTCCAAATATTACATTGATATTCCAACTTTAAAATTTCAAAAAATCTTTAAAATGCATGCTAGGTCATTGAGTTGTCCTCCACTCGCACTTTGATGACGATGCTCTTGCATCATGCTCCTTTGCAAAAAAATTCATAGACTCCTGTCCATGAGCTCCTGCACTAAATTTCCATGCTTCTTTATATCTTCTTCATTTACCCAATTGGCATCTTCTATTGGGTGTCCTTTCCACTTTACCAAATACTCAAAAAATGTCTTTCTCCTATTATTCTTACCAATCCTTTGATCTATGATCTATTCCATCTGTGGCTTTTCTGCTACAGGTATTTTCTTCTCCCACTGGATCTCTTTTTTATCTTATGATCCTCTTGTGTCATCTTCCTTTTAAGGATATATTTTTGAAATGTTGAATATGGGTGATATACTCACATCCTCTGGCAGCTCTGTCTCATAAGAATTAACATACAATTTCCTTAGGATTTTGCATGGTCCTATCTTCTTCATTTTCATTTTATTATATGTTCCCCTTGGGAACCTTTCCTTCCTAAGATGTGCCATAAATTGATATCCCACTTCAAATTGAAGTTCTCACTTATGTTTATCAATTTTTTTCTTACATTATTTATTGCTGCTATGAAACTTCTCTTTGATCTGATTATGAAGCTTATGCATTTCTGCATTGAAGTCTTATGCTCCAACGCTTATGAATTCATTTTTCTCAAGATCTCTCAACTCTAATACTCCTCTTGGATTCATTCCATATACTATCTAGAATGGGCTCTTTCCTGTACTTTTTTTTTCTAAGTCATTGTATGAAAACTCTACTTGTGATAGAATTTTATCCCACTTACTATGATTTTCAGTGACCAAACTCCTCAACAAATATCCTAAACTCTTATTCACCACATCATTATGTCCATCCATTTGAGGGTGATATGTATAACTAAAGGAAAATTCTATTCCTAGTTTCTTCCACAATGTTCTCCATAAATTACCAACAAACTTAGTGTCTCTATCTGAAACAATACTCCTGGGCAACCCATGAAGTCTCACAACTTCCTTGAAAAACAAATTTGCAATGTGCATTGCATCACTAGTTTTCTAGCATGGGATAAAGTGTGCCATCTTTGAGAATCTATCAACTACCACAAAAATGGAATCGATTCCCTTTTCTATTATTGGCAATCCTAACAGAAAATACATGCTTATTGCATCCCAAGGCCTGTCTGGAATAGGCAATGGATGATACAACCCAATGTTCCGACTCTTGCCTTTTGCATGCTGGAAAATCTTACATTTTCTTACAAAAATTTTCATATCTGCTCTCATACCTGGCCAATAGTATGAACTGTCCAACCATGCAAATGTCTTGTCATGGTCGAAATGTCCGACTAGACCTCCACTATTTTTTTTATTTCAACAGATTATCTCTCATTGATCATTTTGGTATGCACAACTAACAACCTTTAAACAACAATCCATCCTAAATCAAATACTTTATCCACTGAATTTTGTCTATAAGAATAAGGTTTGCACATGCTTCATATTCCTCTTTAAAATCTAGATCATCAAAATACATCTCCTTAGGGTGTTCAAACCCTAAGGTTTTCACTCGAAATTCCTGCAGAATTGGACATCTCCTGCTCAATGCATCAACACCTTTGTTAGCATTATCGGAAATATGTTTAATGAAAAAAGTGAAATTTTGCATAAACTCTATCCACTTAACATGTCTTTGATTTAACATCTCCTATCTGGTTATGAAGTGTAAATCCTAATTAACAAAACAAACTCATTTTGTACAAGATAGTGCCTCCATTTTTTCAAGGCTTGAATTACTGCATAAAATTCTTTATCATATGTGGAGTATTTTCTCTTGGTATTGTTGGATTATTGAGAGGGGAGGTGAATCAATAATAGAGAAATTGAATCATTTTTAACTACAATATGCAAGTGTTATGTCAATGTAGCATTATCATCCAATAGTTCCAGAAATAAACAATGAACAGATGAGCAATCATACACATACACAATACACCAATGTTTTTACGTGGAAACCCAAAGCAGGAGAAAACCACAGAATGATTTTTCTTATATGTGTTTAAGAATTACATTCATTGGAAGCACCAACTTCTTCTTTTTTCTATCTACAACTGGAAGGTGGCTCCAACCCCCTAATTTCTTAGGCTACAACCTAAGGGAAGCTCCAACTCCCCAATTCTCTGGCTACAACTAGAAGGAGGCTACGACCCCCTATGTTCTCCGGATACAACTGGAAGGTGGCTACAACCACATTTACTTGCCACGTCCAACCTCTCTGACATATAAGTAGAATCATGGAACCACTGCCACACTATTAGTGTGAGATATACTACTGTAAACCTGTACCAATCAACCTACACCAAACTCTTAAATTATGAGCTTGATTTCTTATGTAGATTAATTCTTTCATTTTCTTCAACACTTTGATTCCAACTTAATACACCTCAACAATACCAAACGATAATCAAATGGTAATAAATATGTAGATGAGTAAGCATGCACATCAAAAACACATATACCTTGGGGAAATCCTATACAGGGATAAAACCCCCAACAAACAATATTCCTTTATTGCATTAATAATGTAATATCACTTACAAATATCCACCATGAATGTTCTTCTCTTAAAGAGCTTTCCAAGATGACTCTAACCTGGAAAAAAAACTAAAAGACCTTGCTGAAATACACCTCTGATATGATTCCTCTATTGTTGATATAAAACACTAATATGATGCCTTTATTTTTTATATACAACACTCATATGTTGCTTTGGTACACTGCCTCTTTATCACGGATATGTGCCTCTGTTGCTTCACCCTTAACCTGCATATCAAAACTATGTTGAAGAGAGGAGTCGACCTCTACTTATATAACTTGAAGAAGAGAATAGGAGAGGCTCAAAATAGTAACATGTTTGCATGATTTAATCATAACTCAGCTTCATACTTTAGTTCTAACTTAGAACTAGACTTGAGACTGGTTACAACTCAACATTATACTTTAGTTAAAAAATAGAACTAGACTTGAGACTAGTATGCTTTAGTTTGAAAATAGAACTAGACTTGAGACCTTAGTTACGAGTCATCATTACACTTTGGTTCGAAAATTGAACTAGACTTGAGACTTCAGTTAGAACTCAACATTACACTTTAGTTCAAAAATAGAACTAGACTTAAGACTTCAGTTACAACTCAACATTACACTTTAGCTCTAAAATAGAACTAGACTTAAGACTTCAGTTGCAACTCAACATTACACTTGATTTCTAAAATAGAACTAGACTCAAGACTTTAGTTACAAATCGAATCTTTACAAGGCAATTCAAAATTCTCTTCATGGTGGATAATGTTACGCGTGCCAATGCACTAGATCAATACATTTATATCATTTGAAATATTAGGAATATCATTTGTTTCTAGCTCATAGGAATTTTATATTCAACCTAACTTTTGCTAGATGCCTTGACTTTTTTTCATGGATCACAAGGTTTGAGTAGGCTCATAGAAGTTGCATGTTCCCCCTGACTTTTTCACTAGTCTGTCTATGCTCACATAGGTTGTACGATCCCCCTGAATTTTTCTCTAGACTGTCTATGCTAACAAAGGTTGTACGTTCCCTCTAAATTTTTCATTAGACTCACATAGCATATCATTCAACTGACTTTTGGTTTGACTCACAGAGGTTGTACATTCCCCCTAGATGTTTTCAATACCTCACAAGACTGGTTGATTCTTCAAATCTCCTTAGCTAGCCTCAGGGTGGCCCATATGGCCTCTCATTAGAGAATGATTGTTGATGCTACCAAATTTAACACTCCCTCTCAGCGAGGGATTCATTCTCAGCCACACCAAGATTTCCTCTCAACTGCAAAAACTATCTTGAGGTCATAGGTTTGGTCAGGATATCAACTACTTGCTCACTCGTGGCTATGTACTGTAACTTTACAATTTTTCTCTAGATTAAGTCTCAGATGTAGTGGTACCTCATGTCAATATGTTTTGACCTATCGTGAAATACTGGGTTCTCTGTCAATTTTATGCAATTTTTATTTTCATAGTGAACCACCATCGTCTCGAAATTGTCTCTAAACAACCTAGAAACCAATTTTTTGAGCCATATTGCTTCCTTGCTAGCATCACTTGCTGTAATGTACTCAGCCTCTACTATACTCTGTTCAATGGATCCCTGCTTCTGGCTTAACCAAGAGATCATAGTGGATCCTAAACTGAAGCAGCATCCGGAAGTACTCTTCCAATCCATTGGGCTTCCTGCCTAGTCAACATATGCATACCCATGCATAAATAAACCACCACTGGATGTATATCTCAAACCATAAGTAATGGTCCCTTTGAGATATCTCAAGATGTTCTTTGCTTCCACCCAATGTATCTATCTTGATTCAATCATGAACTGATTTGTTGCAATCATTGCATAGCATATATATGGCCTAGTGTGGATCATGTACATCAATGATCCAATCAGTTGCCTATACATGGTGGGATCCACCAAATCTGAACCTGTATCAAAATATTGAAGCTTCCTCAGGTTGGTAATCATCGGAGTAGACGTGGATTTGCAATCCATCATACCAAACCTCTTTAGTACATCCACTGTGTATTTTCCTTATGCCAAAAATATCTCATCTTGTCTTTTCCATACTTCCAATCCTAGGAAGCAATGCATCAAGCCTAAGTCTTTCATCTTGAATTCTGATGTTAGCTCCCTCTTACACCAGGCTATTAGCCCTTCATCTCCTATTAGAAAGATATCATCAACATACAATATTAGTATAATAGGTTGTTTACCTCTTACCTTGAAGCACATATTTGCATCAACATCACTTTTCTAAAATATCAGGCTTTTAATAAATCCATCAATCTCATCATACCAAACTCTGGGATCCTGCTTAAGAACATACAAGGACTTCCTTAGATTTCATACATGAGTTCCTTTTTTATGAAATACAAAACCATCTGGTTGTTCCACAAAGACCTCATGTTCAATCTTTCCATTCAAGAATGTTGTTTTTACATCCATCTATTGTATCTTCCAACCAAGAACGAGAGATAAAGCAATAATAGTTCAAATGGAGGTATACTTGGATATATGAGAAAAAGTATCTTCGTATTCGATTCCTTCTTTCTGAGTGAAGCCTCTGGCTAAAAATATTTCTTTGAACTTTTCCACACTTCCATCATCTGTATGTTTGATCTTATAGACCCATTTGGAAGAAACCACTGATTTGTCTTTTGGCCTCGGCACAATGTCCCAAACAATGTTCTTTATAATAGACCTGTACTCCTCAAGCATGGCATCCTTCCATACTTGTAATTTATCTTATTCTTCGAATTAACAAGGTTCAACATCACTAATGTTTCTCATCACTGCAACATAGCCTCCAAACTTATGAGGCCTCTTCCTTTCCATGAAAGTTCCTTTGGGAGCAACTATCCTTTCTGCTTCCCCCATTATTTCTTTAATCCACCCTGTCTTCCTTTTGGTTGGAGGTTATTCAAGTTTTATTTCTAACACTTCAACAAGTTCTAGGGGATCATTACTTGGCCCTTCATGAGGTACCTCCATCTGATCATTTGACTCGTCATTTTCAGAAGAGGGTGAAGTTGGCTGAACTGCTTCTGATTCCTACTAAAGTTGTCTGGATTTCTTAAATGTTGCTTCCTCATGGAAATTCACATCTATTCTTACCTCTATTTTCCTCTGATCTGGTACATAGATCTTGTAAGCCTTGGAGTTCTCATTGTACCCCACAAAACCCCTTTCTTTCCTCAGGATTCCATCTTTGTCCTCTTTTCCTTAGGGACATGAATATACACAGGAAAACCAAATATACTTACATTCCCTACTTCAAGATTGATCCCTGGGAAGACCTCTTCAGGAATATTTCCATTCAAGGTATCATGTGGATAGTTGTTATGAATATACATGACAATGAAGGTAGCTTCTTCCCATAAATAATTTGGTATATTCTAGTCAAACATCATTTCTTTATTTGCCCACAAATTGTCTTGTTTTCCCTCTCAATGACTCCATTTTGCTAGGGGTTATATGGGACAATCAATTGTCTCTTGATTCCCGCTGACTTGCATAAATCCTCAAAATGAAGATATTCAAAATCTCCTCCATTGTCTGTTCTAAGGATTTCGATGTGTTTCCCTGTCTTCTTTTCAATAAAGACTTTATACTCTTTGAATTTATCAAATGTGTCATTTTTAGCTTTAAGGAAATATATCCAACATTTTCTTGAGTAATCATCAATAAAAATGACATAATACAAACAACCACTGAGTGAGGGAGATGAAATGGGACCACATACATCAAAATGAACCAGATCTAAGATGCCCTGATCTCTGTTGTCACTACTAGGAAATGTTTTTTTTATATTTTTACCTAGCATGCATCCCTTTCAAATTTCATTTTTACTAAGAGAAATAGAGGGAATGCCACAGACCATGTTCCATAGATCTGGAAGATCTTTGTAATGAATATGTCCAAGTCTTCTGTGCCACAACTCACTGGAGCTAGTCGCATCATGAGATAATTCCTGAACTGACTATCTTGACACGACGTACAGTCCTCCACTGTGAGTTCCAATGGGTTATGTAGTACTTAAGTGGCTGCCTTTATCCCATAGTAGTTCCTTCATGTCCTTGAATATCACCCAATATCCCTTGTCCTCAAGGGTGCAACTGATAGTAGATTATTCTTGATCCGTACAACATATAATACTCCATCAATATGAAGTTTAGCCCCAGATTCCATTCTAAAGGAGATGGAGCCTACTCCATATATCTTGTAACATTTGTCATCCCCAAGCTCAACCTACTCTGCAAAATATTTTGTCTCGAAATCTTAAAGGATCTCCTTGTACCCCATCATGTGCTTTGACGAACCATTATCTACTAACCAAGTTTTTGGCCCCGTGAAAACTGAACTGGATAAGGCATAAACCAAGTAATATTCTTTTCTATTCTCTTTCTCATTATAAGGAATTTTATGATTTCTTTTGGATTCATCATCCTTAGCAGTTGAGGCATGATGTTTCCCTTTCCTTGGATATTTCTTCTTAAACCAACAATCTTTAGAAAAATTACCCAACTTATGACAACTAAAGCATTTAATATTAGATGTATCAATATTCTTTCCTTTGAATGTACCTTTGGTGTTTTGATTCCTCTGAGAGCCTTTCTGGAATGTGCCTTTCTTCTTTCCCTTGAATCTTGATGCTAAAGATGAGTGCTTTTATTTTGTTGGCATGCTCCTAGTAGCTATGCAACTCTCCTCCTGGAAGAAATCATGCCATAACCTCTCAAACGTGGGTTGAATCTCTCTCCCACTTACACTGTATAAGAAGGTCTCCCATGAAGAAGGAAGACCATCAGAAAAGGCCTGCACTAAATCATCATCATTCATTGTCACCTTTGTGACCAAAAGTAGATCTCTGATCTGGGCTATCCTGGAATCGAAAGATGCCATTGATTTACCTTTCTCCATCTTCAAATACTTAAGATTATGCTTAAGTGTCCTCTTTTGACTTGGAGCCTGTTTCTCATACAGATTCACCAAGGTATCCATATAGTCCTTGGCAGTCATTAACGAAGTCATTGTAGGAATTATATTGTCTTTGATTGAATTAAATATGATTCACTTGGCCTTTGCTTCACTCCTCCTAAAGGTCACTCTTCTTGCATTATTCCTCCACCATTGTGGTCACATACTTCTCAAGATCATTCTCTTGCAAGATATTTTTTATCCAGAGCTTCCACACATTGAACTTGGCAACTCCTTCAAGCCTATCCTCGGCCCTGATTGAAATAGAGGATGCCATGGACCTTACACTGGAAACTTAATCAAGCTATATTGGATTTGTCTATACCTATTGCTGCACTTCAACATGTTTAACACACCCTGAGCTCTGATACCATGTTAAATTATGAGCTTGATTTCTTATGTGGATTAATTCTTTTATTTTCTTCAACACTTTGATTCCAACTTAATACACTTCAACAATACTGAATCATAATCGAATAGTAATATCTATGTAGATGAGTAAGAATGAACATCAACAACACATATACCCTAGGGAAACCTTGTACATGGAGAAAAACCCCAACAAATGATATTCCTTTATTGAATTAATAATGTAATATCACTTACAAATATCCACCATGAATGTTCTTCTCTTAAAGATCTTTCCAAGATGAATCTGACCTAACAAAGACCTAAAATACATTGCTGAAATACACCTCAGATATGTTGCCTCAATTATTGATATACAACACTGATATGTTGCTTTGGTATGCTGCCTCTTTATCATTGATATGTGCCTCTATTTCTTCACCATTAACTTGCATATCAAAACTGTGTTGAAGAGAGGGGTCGACCTATGCTTATATAGGTTGAAGAGGAGAATAGGAGAGGCTCGAAATAGTAGCTTATTTGCATGAGTTAATAATAACTCATCTTCATACTTTAGTTTAAACTTAGAACTAGACTTGAGACTGGTTACAACTCAACATTATACTTTAGTTCGAAAATAGAAATAGACTTGAGATGGGTATGCTTTAGTTCGAAAATAGAACTAGACTTGGGACCTCAGTTACAACTCAGCATTACACTTTAGTTCAAAATTAGAACTAGACTTGAGACTTCAGTTAGAACTCAACATTAAAATTTAGTTCAAAAATAGAACTAGACTTAAGACTTCAATTGCAACTCAACATTACACTTTAGTTCTAAAATAGAACTAGACTTAAGACTTCAATTGCAACTAAACATTACACTTTAGTTCTAAAATAGAACTAGACTTAAGAATTCAGTTACAACTCAACATGACACTTGAGTTCTAAAATAGAACTAGACTTAAGACTTCAGTTACAACTTGACTCTTTACAAGGCAATTCAAAATTATCTTCATGGTGGATAATGTTACATGTGCCAACGCACTAGATCAATACATTTATATCATTTGCAATACTAGGAATATCGTTTGTTTCTAGCCCATAGGAATTTTATATCCAACCTCACTTTTTTATAGATGCCTTGAAGTTTTCTCATGGCTCACAAGGTTTGACTAGGCTCACAGAGGTTGTATGCTCCTCCTGAATTTTGCACTAGTCTGTCTATGCTCACAGAGGTTGTACATCCCCCCTAAGTTTTTCACTAGATTGTCTATGCTCATAGAGGTTGTACATTCCCCTTTAATTTTTCATTAGACTCACATAGCATCTCGTTCATCTTGACCTTTGGTTTGACTCACAGAGGTTGTACATTCCCCCTGGATTTTGTCAATACCTCACAAGACTGGTTGATTCTCCAAATCTCCTTGACTAGCCTCAGGGTGGCCCATACGGCCTCTCATTGGAGAATGAATTTCGATGCTGCCAAATTTAACAAAAACAACCTATACCAATAACTTGAACCATGCATCAAACTGTACCTCAACTTGTAATCAACCTGTACCATAAACAAGTTCATCAACCATGCACCAACCTATACCTCAACTTGTACCTCCAACCATGTACCAACTATGTACCAATCATGTATCAAATACACATAAACTATGAATTATCAATATGTACCAACATCATCAACTATACACCTCATATATGTTCCAACTCATCAACTACTTGTCTCAACCATGTACCTAACAGGTACCTCAACCAAAATCCCTCATAAATTTTATCATCAAAATCTGATTTGTAACTATGTAATAGACCTGGTGTATATGATCACATACCTGCAACCTTCCTTAACTTTAACAACAAGAGACTAGCATTTTATTAAACTTTACTTTAGTCTCACATGACTAATTTTGGATTAGTCAACAACCCTAACTTGAAATAACAATAACTATGTACCTGTAATGAATAAAGATTTGAAAATGGTACACAATTTTCTTTAGTTTCGTTTATGCAATTTCTCTATATTTCACTACTTGGAACCTCTTAGAAAAGGAGTTATATAAAAAATGACGTACCTTGTTGAATTATGGCTTATTATAGAGAGTAAATGTGTAGAGTGTGCCCCACACATAATATGTTTTGTATGGATATGAAAATTGTACACAGAATACTACAAACTGTACTCTAACCAATAAATTTGGTCTTACTGAATTTGGATCTATTATGAAGCTGTTATGACGTTTTTACCTGAAAGATCTGTTTTAGACTAGTTTCAGGACTATCCACAAACCCTATTTTCCACTGCGTGTAACTCCAAAAATAAAATGACCCACAAGCTGAAATTTGTATCACAAATACTTGGATATGTTTCCTCAATGGAATCCCAATTTCACGGTATGAATCATTCTAGAAAAAACATTATTGCAAAAATGGTGAGATGACCTGTAAATAACATACCTTAGAAATCATCATCAAAAGAATTCATCCTCCCTTGAATTTCGACCTTCTTTACTTTACATTCCCTCTGAAATTCAAATTAGATATCCTTTGGTTACCTCAGTCACTTGTAGATATTCAATATTCTCAAGTGTGATTAAAATGAGAGAGCCTTGCCTCTTATTTATACTTTCATGTAGCTTCCTCAAGAGGTTATCTTTTAACCATCTTAACTCACTTTCTTCATTTTAGGGTTAACCCACTTCTAACCACTTGTCAACTTAGTAATTTATCCATTAACTTTATTATTTAAATAATTTATTTTGTATTCACTTTGAATTATAGTACACTCGTCACTTCACTTTATTATTTACCTTCTAAAATCTCTTAAACCACTTTGAGTACTTGACCTTTTGGGGCTTCTAGATGACTCATGAGGGTTCTCCAACTTCACATGGCCATAACTCTCTAAATGTGAGGAGTTATGTGACATTACACATACCAATGGAAATGGCATGACATGTACTATCCATCTAGAATATTATTACCTACAAATAGATCAAAACTCATACCATTTGTTGTCACTCAGAACTGAATTGGGTTGCATGCAAA
>JZKD02S0175807.1:1061570-1077788 GCA_000966675.3 Picea glauca
ACTTTCCTTTTGTTTCATCAATTCTTTCTTCAGTGACTTGTTTTATTCTCTTACTTCATCTAAAGCACTAATCAATTCTACCTCATAATTGTCTTGTTTTTCAATTTGTTTTTCTGTCTCATTTCCTTCATGGAGTTCTATTTCAATATGTCCACATTTTTCACAATTAAATAAAAACAATATACCTATGTTGATTATGTACTCTTCATCTTCTAAATATGTTTGACATGGTGAACATATTTATTATTGATCTCTACCTTCATCTTCTTTGTCATTTTCTGAATCTGTGATGGGTGAAGAATATATGTCATGTAACTTATCCAAAATTTCATTGGCTAATGAAAAATTACCAACCTTTTCTCTTACCGGATTTGGTAATCCTTCCCAAATGAAATCCATTTCTATTTTGTTATTCTTCTTCAATTCCTTCTTGGTTGCAGTCTTTTCCCTTTTTGAACTGTCATATCCTATAACAACTGATATCAAAATATAATTCTCATGTGTCTATAAAAAGACTTTCGTCCTTATGCTCCACATCTCATACTTTAAACCATTCTGACCATTAAAAAGTGGTACTCCATTTTCAGAATAATCCATGATCTCCTTCTAGTGGTTAAATTGTTTCCTGAAGGAACCTGCTCTGATACCGATTGTTGGATTAGTAAGAGGGAGGGTGAATCAGTAATAGAGAAATTAAATCATTTTTAACCACAATATGAAAGTGTTATATCAATGTAGAATTATCATCCAATGGTTTTAGAGTAAATAAACAATGAACAAATGACCAATCATACACATACACAGTACACCAGTTTTTTTACATGGAAACCCAAAGCAGGAGAAAACCAAAAAATGCCTTTTACTATATGTCTTTAAGAATTACATTCATTGGAAGCACCAAATTCCTTTGTTTTCCATCTGAAACTGGAGGGAGGCTCCAACCCCCTAATTTATTTGGCTACAACCCGAGGGAAGCTCCAACTCCCCAATTCTCTGGCTACAACTAGAAGGAGGCTACAAACCCCTATGTTCTCCGACTAAACTAGAAGGTGGATACAACCACCTTTCCTTGCCCCGTCCAAACACCTTGAAGTATAAGTATAATGATGGAACCACTATCACAATATCACTGTGAGATATACTACTATAAACCTGCACCAATCAACCTGTACCAAACAACATGTACCAATAAGCTAAACTATGCATCAAATCGTACCTCAACTTGTAATCAACTTGTACCATAAACAAGTGCATCAATGTAATGTCCTCGACCACCCACGCTGAGGCACACTACACCAAACAACACTTTCATTCTCTCTGCGAAACATATTGTAACATACTCAACACCCAACTGAGCTATGCCACATAAATTTTTCGAACTGCATACAATTAAAACATATATACACATAAATCTCTTGTGGAAACATATATATAAAATGTAAACATACAAATACATATGTAAATGCACAGATTCAAACAGAAATAATAGTAAACGTATACATGCAACATATGTGAGCAATACCCATAAACATAGAGACATATATAACCACACATAAGATAAACCCATTAAATAAACACATAAATAACAATGCAACATGTAAATTTATCACACAATTGATACTTATTTTGGTAATATTATCACCAACTATGTGCAGAACTTCCACGAACCTCTCATCCTTAGACCACATTGTTCATCACTCTCAATAGTGGGTCAACCCCGAGCTGGGACTAAACTCCACTTGGATTAAGGGTTTCTAACCAGGCTAATGGCTCATAGACAACAGGAAAATTTTTGTCATAGGTGCCAACTCAAAATAACAGCCTATAGTCCCTCATTCCACACATACCTATCCCATCCTAGGAAGTGTGCCCCTTCTCTACTCAGAGCCCTGTAGTTGTAGTTTATCACCTTCAAGAAATCAATTCCCAACATTTCTCTCATCTAAAGAGGAATTTCTCATGGGCCTGACAACCCGCCTCTTCAGTATCCCACGGGTCAGACAACCTGTTTCTTCAGTCCATCTCTACAAACAAGTATGGCTATGGACACAGGTTCAGGTATAGTGACATGAAGGTTTGGAAGATAGCTTAATAGGTGTGTGAATGCTCATGGATGATTTCATGGATGACTGAATGATGGAAGGAATGATGGGAAAAATGATCGAAAATGAACTAAGTCCAAACAATATGTATGCATGTCCCCAACTTGACACTTGTCATGTTGGGAGCTACTTTGGCCCACTTGTCCCCATATTTAGAACATAGGATAAAATAATTATCCATACTTTGTAATTAAGAAATATTAATATAATATTCCTTTTTGGCTCAAGATCGCTAGTTTAGCCCCTTTTCCTTAAATTTTATCCCTCCCTTTCCCTAACTATTGGATTTTAGTCCCCCATCTCTTTTATCATGGTTGGTCTACACGTAGCGATGTATTTTATATTAATTATGAGTCATATACAAAAATAGGCGCACTGGCCTTTAACATCTAGTCTCTTTGGCCTAATCAAAACATAAGAATCTTATATTATAATAACTGGCTCACCAGCCTATAAAAAACAATATATACACAAAGGCTCCCTAGCCTCAAAATCACACACACTTAAGTGGCTGCGTGTGGTATCCTAGAATCTGCACACTTCATCATTTTTACTACATAGTACATGCGTGCACTATGCCATGAAATGTGTATACAAAAATGATGTCAACCAAATCACCATCTTACGTACATTTTCATTTACACTTACAATTGGGTTCAGCCTGGGGATATTACAATCCCCTCCCCTTATTTATGCATTGTCCTTAGTGCATTAAGTACACACATATCCAACAAAATTTCAAAAATCCTCAAAAAGAAGTGGGTATTCTGCCTACATTTCATCCTCATGGTCCCAAGTAGTGTCCCCAAGACTGTACAAGGTCCATTGGACCTTTACAAGCCCTATGGATCGATTCCAGAGCTGTTTGATTTTCCAATCTAGAATGCGTACTAGATGCACTTGGAAAGCACCTTCTTGCTCCACCTAGATCACATTCCAATCAATAACATGATTAGCATCAGGTATATATTTCTTGAGCAATGATACATGGAATACATTATGAACAAACATAGATACAGGCAATGCAATCATATAAGCTATTGGACCAATCCTCTCTAGGATTTCAAATGGCCCACAATAGCGAGCTGCCAACTTTGAACAATTTCCCAACTTCAGAGAACCTCTGTTGGATTTTACTTTCAAAAATACATGGTCTCCCACTTTAAATTCTCTGTGATTTCTTCCCTTATCAGCATATTTTTTTTCCTATCTTGGGCAACCTTTAAATTTTGTTTTATTTTTATCATTTTCTCCTCTATTTCCCTAAGAAAATATGGTCCAACCACTTCTCTATCTACTGGGTTATCCCAGCTTACCGGTGTGTTGCACTTTCTACCATAAAGTGCCTCGAATGGGCTCATCTTTAAAGATGCTTGGTACCCATTGTTATAAGAAAACTCTACCAAGTGTAGGTAGTTTTCCAATTTTGATGGTTTATCCATCACATACATCCTCAACATGTCCTGAATCACTTGATTCACCCTCTCTTTTTTTCCATCTAATTATGAATGATAAGTTGTATTAAAATTCAAATTTGTTCCAAATTCGTTAAATAATCCCTTCCAAAATTTTGAGGTAAATTTTGGATCTCTATCAGACACAATTGTCTTGGGTATGCCATGCAATATAGAAATTTACCTCATATAAACATTAGCAATGTTGGCTGCCTTGTGAGTGAGTTTAACTGGAATAAAATGCGTAGTTTTTATAAGCTTATCCACCACTACCATGATAGAATCAGGTTTCTTGTTTGTTCTGAGAAGTTTGGTGATGAAATCCATTGTTATAACTTCCCATTTCCACTCAGGAATGGTTAATGGTTGTAGCAAACCAGTTGGATTTCTATGCTCATCTTTTACCTTTTGACATTCCAAACATTTGGAAATAAAATCTGCACCTTCTTTCTTCATGCCTGGCCAATAATATTGGCTCTTGATAGCTGCAATAGTTTTCTGATAACCTGGGTGCCCAGCATAAGGTGCATTATGCATTTCTCCCAATATCATATTTTTCAATTCATAAGAATTTTGTACATAAATCCTGCCCCTGTATATGAAAATTTCATCATTATCTAGCTTGTAATCTTTGATTTTCTGTTGCAATTTACCTTGTAATTTTGCCACTAATTCCTTGTATTGAAAATCTAATTTTGCAGCCTCTATAATTCTTTGTTTAAAATCTTATTGGTACATGATAATGGATGTAGCATGCAATTCATGCACTCTTCTGCTAAGTGCATCAACCACCTTGTTCTATTTCCCCTTGATATTCTTTATATCAAAGTCATATTCACTTAGAAATTCTAACCATCTGCTTTGCCTAGCATTTAGAGTTGACTGATCAAATAAATATTTCAGACCATTATGGTTTGTTCTTTAGCTCAAAACTTTTCCCCATGAGGTAATGTCTCCATTTCATCAAGGCATGCACTATGTCTACCAACTCCAAATCATGAGTGGCATAGTGTCTTTCATGCTCCTTCAACTTCCTTGATTCATAACATGTAAAAAACCAATTTTGATTGAAGAATCCACCAAGTCCTTCTTTACATGCATATATGCATACAATGAAGTCTTCATTTGGGTCTGCAATTCTTAGTATTGGAGCACTTGTCAATAATTGTTTCAAGTGTTGGAAACTCTTTTCACAATCCAATGCCCACTGGAACTTCACACCCTTCTTTTGTAAGGAAGTGATTGGGTGTGCAATATTTGAAAATCCTTCAATAAATCTTCTATAGTAGCCTGCAAGGCCCATGAATGAACTGACCTCTTCCACATTCTTTGGCATTGACCATTCTCTAATGGATTCTACCTTCTTAGGATCCATTGCTATCCCATCCTTTTAAATGATATGTCCCAAATAATGATTTTTCTTATTATAAAATGATAACTTTCTCAATTTGGCATACAACTAATGCTCCCTTAATACTTGTTGTTGCATCCCTTTCGTCACCTAAATGAGAAAAATAAGGATGCTTACAAGTCTAGTTGGGTTATATGGACAACACAACAATGAATGCAAGAGTTAGAAACATCAAGCATAAGAAATAAACAAAGAACTAAGCTAATAACAATAAAAGAAACTAAACTAGAGTGCATAAGAGAAATGAAACAAAAATTTAAACAACATGCATGCCACCAATGGATAAGTAGTATTAGTGGGAAAACACCAAAGATAAAGGGAGACTTATGGGTCTCTTATTCCTCCAAGGTAGGGCTCTTGAACCCCCAATGATTGATCTCTTCTTACAAGTAACAAACTAGAAGGAAATGGTGAAGAAATCCAAAACTCATTCACTCAAGAGGTGATCTGAATGGCTAAATGAAATGGTGCTTATATGCTCTTGATGAGAAAAGAGGATCCTCCAAGAGAATATAGGTAGCATAACAATACAAATGAATTCCTTGAAAATATACACCACACATGGCCTCTTTTATATAAAATATTTGAGGCATTATTCAACCAGTCTTTAGTGTGAACAAAGGGCTCTTTAGGGCACCCTTAGGTATTTGACTAGCCCCCCACTCAGATTCATCTCGGATTTGGGTGTAAAATCAACTTGGGAAATGAACCAGAAGTGGGTGGAAGGCCGACCAAAATCATAAATGCATTTTTCTGAGGTGTGCGCTATTTTTTTCATCCGCAGTCACGCATCAGGTGCATGTGCGCTTTTCCAAATTTCTTTGACTGTCGCACGTGCATGCGCTTCCTTCTTGTTCTTAACACATGTTGATTTTTTAACCAGTTGTATGGTTTTGTGCCCTTTGGAAATGCATTTTTTGAATTTGTGGGTGAACTAATGGGTGTTTGAAGATGTTATATTCTTGTAACCATTTGCGAATGAAATTTTAGTGATAACATATGTCCCCTGATGTGTGAGGTTAGGAGCATACGTATAGTTGAATTACATCAATGTTTCTTCTACTAAGAGTACCATTATAAGAAAGAGTGTTGAGAGAAATTGCAAGAGAGACCCATTGGAGGGAGAGGGGAACCTATGGGACCCAAAACCTTTTGCTAGGTGTGAACAAATAAAATTGTGTACAAACGAGGTGGGCATGCCCCATGCTCATGTTATGTAACTCAAAATGTGTAAGATAGTAACTGAAGTTGTATGTTGACGTAGATAACTGCAGCGCCCTCCGGGGTGGTTTGATAATGGCAGAGAACAATTCTGATGGTGAGAAAACTCTAAAAAGAGGCGATGACACCTGTAAGAAGTGTCGATAATTCGCAGGCATTGATAGCCCAAAATTTTTTAGAGGTCTTCGGAAAATATAAAAAACAAATGAAATAGTCACAAAGTAAGACTCACCATAACATGAGATAGTGTTGAAGTCAAATGTTATGGGGGCCAACAACAACGGATAACAATGGTGGTTTTCCTTATGCCATCCGAGACTCCTCATTGTATAGGGAATGAGAGTCAATATATTGTCACCCTTCTGGAAACTGTGTTGATGTTGACAAAAAGGGAGACATGACTCGAAGAAAAAAATGGCTTCACGAAATCCATTGGAAGAGATCAGGAACTGATGAGGTACATGGACAAAGTCAAGATGCGGTGAGACTCAAGACTTCCCTTGGTTGGGGATATATGTGAAGTATGACTGGCAACAACTGTGAAATTGAATCTAGCATCAAGGGGATGAATAGATGTGGGTTAAATTGTGCCAGAGGCATGACAAAGTGGACAAAATCAGAGATCAGAGGTATATGGACTATGGGATACTCGAGATTTATGGACGATGTAAACAAGGGTAGGAGGTTAAAAATGACCCAACCAAGGGTGAAAGGGGTTTCCTTGCTGAAAAAGGAAGGTCGCTAAAGGCGACAACAAAAATCTATGTAAATTTTGGAAACAAATGTTTTGTACAATTACCAAATGAATAAATAATAAGTTGGGATGAGTGTACAGATACCGAAATGAGTACCCCAATGAAATATGGCTTGGCCTTTGAGGGTCTAAGTTGTGTGGAGAAAAGGTGGAGGGTGGGTTCCCCATGGGTGGGTTTCTATATGAGGTTAATGAATGGAGGACAATCTACAAATGGGAAAACTTATTGTGGATGAAATGGAGGGTTAATGATATTACGGAGGCCCAATTAAACTTGAACCATGATGAGATATCCTGGGAGTCCATTGGGAAAAATAGAAAAATGAGGAGGAGTATGTGGTTGATTCTTGGAAATGCATAAGACTATCAGGACTCCCATCCCCAGGGGGTGAAAGAAGCATGAGTGTTAAAGTGCTGAGGGGAACTATGAATGGGAAAAATCATGTGGGGGAGAGTGCTACTAGGTGACAGTACCGAATTGCAGTGGAGGTGATAGTACTGCAGAGCTGGATGTGAGGATCCTACAAGAAAATGTCAAAGGGTTTGACTGGAGATGCAATTGATATTCAGAGGGAATGGTTACATGCTAGTATCGATGATATACCTGAAGGGGCTGCACTAGTGTGTGATGACCAAGTACCTGCACACTTGAAAACCAAATACCCGACCTGAACAATATCTGAAAATAAAGAATATATAACAATTATTTGATAATTTTGAATATTAGCAGGCGTACCTAAGTGTGTCATGGAAAGATGCTCTGTCGAGGAAAAGTGCAACTGATCACCCCAGGAAAATGATTGTGTAAGTGGCCGAAAATGGTTCAGAAAACGGAGCTTATGGGCTCCTGTACCAAAAAATGAAAGTGGGGAAAAGGGATTAGATATGGACGGTGGGCCCATAATGCCATCCCAGGGGCACTGAAACTATGGGAGATCTGGTGGTAGTTTGGTGGGAGGACATGGACCTCCCCTTTGCTTGAGGACTAATGAAGAAATAGAATTAATTACATTCACGAGAGAATTGGTATGGAGTTCTAGAGGAATATCAGGTAGATATGTGTGGTGTTCCACGACTAATGTGTGGCAGACGTATGGGATAGATGGGAAATGATGAGTGTAATGACCATATTCTATGCATATGGAACAGGTGAAATTGGTTCATATATTTAGTTTACACGTGGTTGATGACTCCGTAGTAGCGGGGGACATACTTGGTGTAGAAGAAAGCAAGAGGGGTGCTTGAGGAAGCTGGATAAAACTGTGTAGCTCAGGAAGAGAAGGACATTTGTGAGTGGGGTGTCCTTTTAGTTCACATAAAGTGCAAGGGAGTTGAACTCAGGAAGGTATTGGAGTGATGGGATATTTCTTCCTCCATCTTCCCCCAGCTGTAGTAGTGGTGCTAGAAATTGGGGGTGAGGGTGGCATGGATGGAGTTAGTACTGGGATCTGCATCAGGATTCACTCTGACTGAGGAGGGAGGGATGGTTGAGGAACCATCGCGGGTGGATGTAGATACCATACAGGGATGGTGAGTACCATGTTTATAAGGGTAAGCGTTCTGGCTACCTGTAATGCTTTGACCCTAGGTGGGGGGTAGAAAAAGGGAATTTTGGGAATGTCCTGGGGGATTGTCTCCCAAACCGGGAGTTTCCCCTGGAGGGGGGGAAGATCCATGATAAGTGGTGTGGTGGATCTCTCAGGGAACTCTTGAAGTAGTATGTCTTCAACTAGTGGAACTTTGATATGGGGAGGGGACTTAGTGATAAGAGTCTTGTCTCTGATGTATTTTCCTTTAGATAAAACTACACACACTTGTGCTGAAAAAGATGGTTTTAGGAATGATGACATTCCATGATAAGTGCCCAACATGGATGGGTCTTGGAATAATCCAGGGCCAATGTTGATGACTGGAAATCATCCAAGCTAATACGGACAAGCGAGAGGATGTTATCGATGTTGGCAGAATGGTTAGGCTCATAATGTGTAAGGTGTTCGATGGTAACAATATTCCCATTATGGGGGAACATCATCGTACAAAACACAAAAGAGGCGACCACCTTCATAGCATACATGTAGTTGCATCCAAACAAGATATTGAAATCAAGTTGGGCATCAATAACTTCAATGTCAATGAGGATGGCTTTTCCCCCAAGTTCTATGGAGACATTTCGACAAATCCCTGAGGAAGATGTTGTTCGACCGTCGTAAGCTCGAAGGGTGATGGAAGAGGGTACTAGTTCAGGGGAGCCAATTTTCTGCCATACATATTTAGACATGATGCAAGTGGATGCACCTTCATCGATCATACACCAATAAACTATGGTGTTTCATATATTAATTGGTATCTGGAAGGCTACAAGGGTGGGAATACATGGTTCTCCGCTATCTGAATCAAATGTGATCAGTTGTGTGTCAGCTGGTTCGATTTCCCCCAAGGCAGAAAGCAAGGATTTTATTTGTGATGAACAGGTTTGGAGGACCTCCAACACATACATGTTTGTAGGAGACTAGGCTAAGTCATCAACTAGACTATAATTACGAGCATCCCTAACATGAGGGTTACGCATATTTCGTCATAAAGGAATATGTGGTATGTGGGGAATGGGTTCCGCGTTAGGATGGGGAATCATCAATGGTTGTCTTGCAGTAGCTAGTAGTGTTTCTAAGTTGGTTGGTGTAGATTCATGAGGCTTACCATATTGACGGTTGCGGGTTTGCAGAATAATTTCTTTGTTGGTGAGGAGGACACTGTGATCAACTAGATTCTTGGGTTGAGTGCACCCAAGTTTGGATATTGCCCCATTTGTGGTGGGGTAGGGTTGATCACTGGTTGGGTGTTCATCACACCTTGGTATGGTATAGGTTTTTGCAAAACAATTGGAGGTGGTGGTTGCAAATACTATTGTGGGGCCTGTTGAGGGGCAGGTGGTGCCAAAGGGCCCTGTGAGTTCATGGATGCCCTCATCTGTTGGAGATTAGGAATTTGGAGGTAATGATGAGTATAATGTCCATACTCACCACATATAGCACAAGGGAAGTTATTCTGAAAGTTTTTGTTCTTCCCTTGTTGTGGTTGATTATTATTGGTGCCCTCTTGTCGGTCTTTGTATTAGTTTCCCCCAGTGGGACGGTTGTGGGTGTCATTCCCTCCTGGTCCTAGGTTGTCATTATTTCAATTTTTTCCTTTCTTTTTATGAGTCAGATTGGTCATACTCAATTTTTCAAATGTATGAACCTGTTGAATGGGAAAGGGTTGAAAAAGGCTGACGTTGGCGTGTGGTTGTCTTGATGGAGGATTAATTAGCTAGGCAGGACCAGGAAATGGGAAATATGGAATGTTTTGAGGATAGGATCCATATGGTGTATAGGAAGTAGAGGTACTTCCACTACTACTAGGGTTATATCCATGGATTGGGGGTGGACCCATACTAGATTGAGAGATCAGATATGACATGGGTACCAGTGGGGGTGCCCCCATTGACTGAGGGGGAAAAATAGTATATGAATGTTGGTAAAGGGGAGGAGGGTAATAAGATGGACCTCCATATATAGGAGGATATTGGTGTGTAACGTACATAGGTGGTGGTTGGATGTACGGATTGTGGTGTGTTATGGTACCAATCAATCCATCCGCTGAGTTAGACATCCCAAGTTTGTCCTGGCCAAATGGTATGGGTCTCAGGGTGTCAGGTAGTACCGTATATAAGTATTCTGACTGCACATAAATGAGGTCATACTATTGAACCTTGATGATGGATTCCTCTTCAGATTGGGGGAAGGTGGATGCTACATCTTTGGAAAGGAGGGATACAAGTGATCTGAGAAACCAATCAAGTCATTGTTGCTTAGTGGTTTCTACTTTACATAAACTATGTCATCGACGCCATTCGTGAATGTGGTCAATAATATGGGTGGCTGAGGATTTTTTAAACTCGGAGAGTAGTTCAAGACCATTATCATGGAGAATTGGCAATTGAAAGAAGGTAAAAAATGCTTTGGCCAAAGATTCAAAAGTCACATCGGACCCTAATTTTTCTTCTACATACTACTTGGTTGATGGGCCAGTGATTGTACGTTGAAATAATCTCAAGCGGACGGAGTTGTCCATGATGTTGTTTGAAGAGCACCATAAGTGGAAGGTCATGATACGGTTGGTTGGGTTGTCTCCCTCTTTTCCTTCAAACTTGGGGATGTCTAAAGGGATTTTTTTAGGCATGGTAGGCCATGTAGGGTCATGTAATATAGGATCATTGGTGAATTTAGTTAGATCCAGTATGTTGAGGGAAGCCAAGTATGGAATATGGGGTTGTGGTGGAGGATTAATTATCATCATGGTGGGCATGTTTTGTGTACCTGACCCTTAAGGAGGGTTAGTTCCAGCCATGGTGTGAGTGGTTTGTGTACCCAACCAGTGAGGGGGGTTAGGTGGGGTTGTACTTCCCCCTTGGGAAGAAGTTTTCCCCACACTTCCATGTAAAGGAGAGAGAGTGGATGGTTGACCTTGGGAAGTGGACCCAAGAAAAGTGGAACCAAGAAAAGAATATTCCAAGACAGTAACACTCATAGGGGTGTGAGAAGGTGGAGCTGATGAGTTGGAAAGACTAGGAACTCCTCCTAGAATAGGAGGGAGATTTAGAAATCATATGGAATGACAGGGATTCCGTGGGTCCCCTATGATGTCCGACTAGAAAAGTGGATGTGTGATAAATGGTGACGAGTGCATTAAATGAATAAGAGTCTTTGATGTAATTTTTTGAACCTTCACAATATATCTCACAATCGCATGTAATCACAAGAGCATCATACATGAATCAATTAATAAGAAGCATACATGTGGATAGGTGGATTTTTTCCATGTGGGAGAAAAAAGAAAACAAATGCTCGTTTCCTAAAAGACGTAACATCCTTCCTCTCAAATAGAATTAGACCTTCCAATAGCACTCAACAGTGGGGTTTGAAGCCACCGAAAGAGGAACTAGTGAAGGATGAAGTAATTAGTTATAGTGGGGGGTAGCGGGTGCATATCCCGAAAGAGCTAGTGATATTTCCCAATAGCCACACAAAATCCAATCAAGGTGCAATTGCAGCCCACAATTGCCACCTGGGTAGATGTCCTAAAAATTTGGTCACTAGGTACCTCGGTCAAAGTGCAACATTTAGATTTTCGTCCTTAGAAATGGGTCATGGGCTAGATCCCATCCAAGATGTGGGTTCCTTAGGGGGGACGCACAGAACAACCAGACCTTGGCCTTCGACCCTTCATGGGTATCTCCCTACATTATGGTGTTAGGAACACTTGACTTGGAGGATTTAAAGTTCCCTATTTGACAACTTTTATTGTTGGAAGATGTGAGAACTAGATAATGGGGATTTATTTGGATGCCTATCCCCGAGATCCTACCTAGACTAAAAACATTATTTTGGCACCTCTTGTGGAGTAAAACTTAGTGAGTTTTTAGAAAAAATTTAGATGTGGTTGTTTGAGATATTGGGGATGTGAACCGATCTCGTTGAAATTAAATGGGAGTGGATAGTTTTGTCAAGAAAAGGGTGGGGCATTTTTGAATCCCTTTGGAGGAAAAATACTTCAACCTCCTTGATTTGAGATGAAAAATATGTGAGTGAGTAGTGAATTTGTGTGTGAACAATTGAAAGTGTGCCAAATTTTTAATAACTTAGGTGTCACCTTGATACATGTGGACTTCGTGTGGTCCTTAATTATAAATCTTGATTACCTAATTTACTAAATGCCATTGGTACAACTTTGTGAAATTTTAAATTCCCTAGAGAACTAACATGTGGAAATATGGGTCCTTATTAATCCTTTAACTCCCTAGTGTGATTTAATATAAGAAAGCTTAAAAAAATATCCTATATTGTGGACATGTGGGCATGTATGGGCCCATTACAAAACCTTTAAACTTCCTTAGTGATGTAGTCTAAGAAAGAAAATTCAACAATTATCCTATCTTTGTAGCATGTGGGCATCTATGGGCCCTTACAAATTTAAGATGTGTTTGAAAAAGAAACTAAGAGGAGTCTTGAGGGGGTTGTTGTCCTCTCCTAAATGTTTTGTCTTTAAGAGAGATGAAATTTTCCCTCAATCATTTTTCTGATTCTCAAGATCTCTTTATGGCACGAGAAAAGAGCATACTCAAAGATTGACATTAAATTTCTAGTCCCAATGCAAGTGGTTATATTTTTGATATAGAATGATTCCAACTTATATTTAATCAAAGAAATCCATCCCTGTGGAAAAAATGAAAGAAAAAAGAGGATAAATATGGATTTTAACCCCCTAAGTGCCTATGTTTTGACTAACCCTTCATGTGGAGAGGGAACCTAAGTGTGGTGCATATTACAATTTGCATAGAATCAAGCTTAAGAAGGCAATGGAACTTGAACAAATCACAAAACCCTTACAATGTGTGATTTTCTGGACAGATGCATGAGTCGCAAAGTAGACAGAGGTGCACTTGGCACCTATACACAAATAAAAAAATGACTATTTGATGCAGGTGCGTCGAATGCACTAAGAAACATGGTGAGTTTGACACATGTGCTCGAAAGACGCACCTCTGGGTCAAAAAACCTGTGCACTTTCTATTACATGACTAGGAAGAAAATTTCGGATGAAATTCTCTCAGCTCAGATCTGAATTTAGCTTTTTACAGGAATGTATGGGCCGGTTATGGTTCCAACAAGTTAAATAAACCAAAAAGAAGTGCTCAAATAACCTAAATGGGGAGGAAATTGATACCTATCCCTAGTGGATTTTTCAATCTGTTGCATCCCTTTCGTCGCCTAAATGAGAAAAATAAGGATGCTTACAAGTCCAGTTGCATTAGCTGAACAAGACAATAGTGAATGCAAGAGTTAGAAACATCAAGCATAAGAAACAAACAAATAACTAAGATAATATAAATAAAAGAAACTAAACTAGAGTGCATAAGAGAAATGAAACAAAACTTTAAACAACATGCATGCCACCAATGGATAAGTTTTATTAGTGGGAAAACACCAAAAAAAAAGGGAGATTTATGGGTCCCCTCTTCCTCCAAGGGAGGGCTCTTGAACCGCCAATGATTGAGCTCTTCTTACAAGTAACAAACTAGAAGGAAATGGTGAAGAAATCCAAAGATCATTCACTCAAGAGGTGATGTGAATGGATAAATGAAATGGTGCTTATATGCTCCTTATGAGAAAAGAGGATCCTACAAGAGAATATAGGCAGCATAACAATACAAATGAATTCCTTGAAAATATAGTACACCCATGGCCTCTTTTTATAGTAAAGCTTTGAGGCATTATTCAACTAGTATTTAGTGTGAACAAGAGGATCTTTAGGGCACCCTTAGGTCTTTGACCATCCCCCCACTCAGATTCATCTTGGATTTGGGTGTCAAATCGACTTGGGAGATGAACCAGAAGTGGGTGGAAGGCTGACCAAAATCATAAATGCATCGTTCTGAGGTGTGCACAGATTTTTGCATCCACAGTCGCACATCAGGAACATGTGCGCTTTTCCAGAGTTCTTCGACTATCGCATGTGCACATGCTTCCTTCTTATTCTTAGTGCATGATGCGTTTTTAACCAGTTGTATGATTTTGTGCCCTTTGGAAATGCATTTTTTGAAGCTATGGGAGAACTAATGGGTGTTTGAAGATGCTGGATTCCTGTAACCATTTGTGGAAGAAATTTTAGCAATAACACTTGCAACACCATCCTCAAATGATGTTCATGATATTCTTATAAATTAGAATATACAAGAATGTCATCCAAAAAGACAATGATAAACTTGTCTAAACATTCTCAGAAAACACCATTCATTAAGCACATGAAAATAGCTAGTGCATTTGACAACCCAAATGGAACCACTATGAACTCATAATGAACATACCTTGTCCTAAAGGGGGTCTTGCTGATATCTTCCTCTTTAATCCTTACTTGATGGTATCCTGACCTGAGATCTATATTTGAAAATATATTTGCATCCTTCAATTGATCAAAGAGATCATCAATCCTTGGCAAGGGATACTTGTTCTTTACAATCACTTTATTCAACTATCTGAAATCAATGCACAATCTTAATGTCCCATATTTCTTCTTCATGAACAAAACTGGGGAACCCCAAGGTGACACACTGGGGCGTATATATCCCTTCTTCATAAGTTCTTCAAGTTGCATTTGCAACTCCTTCATCTCTAGCGTACTCATTCTATATGGAGTCTTTGACACTGGAGCTACTCCAGGCACTAAATTGATATAGAAATAAATGTCTCTTTTTGGGGCTAGTCCTAGTACCTCCTTGAACACATCTTCAAACTCTTCCAGGACTACATGATCTTCTAAATTTGGCAACTTATATTTAGGTGTCTCTTCCATATGTGTTGCAAATATTTGACACCCTTTCCTGTAACATTTCTTCAAGTGCAATGCTGAAATTTACCTGATGGTTACTTCCCTGGGAATTCCATGCACTTTCCTTAGGCTCCCTTCGTCATCCAAGCAAGTGAATTCCTTGTTATGACAGTCTAGGATAGCATGATGTTGATCCAACCAATCCATCCTAATTAGATAGTCATGGAAACCTAAAGGTAAGATGTTCAAATCTACCTTGTTGTTCAACCCATTCATGTCCATAAGACATGACTTAAACATCTCATTAAATTTTCATTTGGCTCCGGTATCCATCTGCACCAACCAATATTTTCCATGCTTGCTTCTTGGAAAATGCAAACTTTCCACCATATTAGGATCTATATAAATATGACTAGATCCTCAATCAATTAAAATAGAAATGTTTTTGTTGTCGATCATACCTTCCACTTCAATCATATATGATTGATACTCTTCTTTCTTATTGTCCAGGGATGCATAGATCCTTAGTACATTTATGCCCATGTCCTTCACTATTTCATCTTGATGTACATTATGAAAAGTTCTCACTTTTTCACCTATGTGCAGACAATCTCTAAACATATGATCTCCTTTACAACCCCGACATTGTATAGGTAGTTTCCTTGGCCTTTGACGTCCTACCTCAATTGTTATAGGTTCTCTAGAAGTTGGTTGTCCCTAAGTATTATTTCTGAAGAATGGCATCTTAGTTCCCTTATTCCTCTGATCCATCTTGAATTTACTTTTGTCTTCCCAAGATTTTTGGAAAGTTGGACTTTCTTTTTTATGATCATATAGGAATTTATCTCTCCTTATGGTCTCCTCCAATGTATTGGGATCATCATACTATATTTTGTCACTGATGAATGATGG
>JZKD02S0175808.1:48316-65828 GCA_000966675.3 Picea glauca
TTACTTCTGTAAATAATGTACAAAAAAGGGGGTGTTGTTGTTCTGCCAAGAGGAAACCAGAACAACTAAACACCATACTATATTTTCTTGGACTAAAGCCTATATGGTTGGGGTACTGGTCTCCCAAAAAGGAAACCAGACTAGCCCTATCCAATCCAAGTTTTATTGTTGTTTCAAAGACTAACACTTAATACAAAACAAGACTAACAAAACCATCTATAGATTGAAATCTTTCCTACTAACTCCTGGCTTAATTGCCTGTACTTGGGAAGTATAAGAAAACTTGTAAGACTTCATAGCTAGACAACCTAGGGATGTTCCATCGCTTTGCCTACCTGATCTTTGTTGTCCTCTTTGGGGGAGGTAGTCCTAGTCTTGCGAATCTGGGTTGGTGCGCCACTATTGTCTGCTAGTGTTATGT
The DNA here is from genome assembly GCA_000966675.3 of Picea glauca. Lineage (NCBI taxonomy): Eukaryota > Viridiplantae > Streptophyta > Pinopsida > Pinales > Pinaceae > Picea > Picea glauca. The sequence goes on from JZKD02S0175808.1 coordinate 48,738, forward strand.
CCAGATGATGGACAAACCTCAGGAATAAGTGGAACTAGGCAACGAGCCTCTCTAGTTTAATCTGTTGTTTTTTCTCTATGTCCACCAGCATTTTGAACATGGTCTCCAACCCGATCACTCGGCATTGCATGTCTTCCAGCAAAGAATTCATCTCCAACTGTTCCTCCCTGGGGGTCTCATCTATGTCGGCCTTCACCTTGCCAATTAGCATCTTAGTGACCCATGTCATCTCCAAATTTCTGTGGTAGGGTGTCTCCCTGGTGCGAGTGACCCCCGTGTCTCTAATCCAGTCTTCTTCCTGGGCTATTTTATCCATCTCCTTTCTACCTCACTCCACTTTTATCTCGTCCTCCCAACTTTCTACCGCTTCTTTCCCTTTTTGCGAGACTGAAGTTTGGTACATTCTTGTTGCTTCCCTTGCATCATTCTTAATCCTCGTAAGTTTCCTCGAGCTTTCTGGCTTTCCCTCCTCGAAGGGGTTTACCTTTCCGCATGGTGTGTTTCAAGCACACCATCACCTTGTTCTTTCCTAGTATTTTACTACTAACTCTCTTCTCGGTCCCCTCTCTGCCCTTCCCTTGGGCCAAGCTGAAATTAGAACTGTTACTATTGTGGGAGGCAGCACCAAGTTGTGTATATGTCTGCGGTTACTTTGGTTATAATGATTTCTTCCTTGGGTACCCATACCTCCTAATAATTGTTCGATGAGGTCGAGAATACGATTACAATGATGCTTCGGTGAGGCATTTCTTACCATTATGCTCCCCTTAGCCCTCAAATCATCGTAACCTCTCCTGCCATATCTGCATTCTGTCTTTATGGATTCGTACATTGTCCTAGGGGACGAGATCCACGCAGTGTTATCCTCCATCACTATTGTCCTTCTCTGCTCATGATTGCCATTAATACTGCTCAGGCTATCTCTCGATCTTGCCTCTATATCCTTGCTATTGGTTTGTACATCCCCCTGCCTTCCCTTCTCTATCTCGTTCACTATCATCATGAGATATGTTCGACAACACAGGTATACCATTAGAGGACGAACACCTTCAGTAACCACTCACATAACCAAATCAAAGATCAACACACTAATGGTTTGACGTGGTAAAACCCCTATGGGAAAACATCCACGGCCCCAGCCAACGCGGACACTTGGAGCAGTTTATTAATGCAAAAGAAAAAGATTACATAGAGATTTTACAAGAGAGTTTCTCACAATTGATAGTCATCAAATGACCCTCCATGCTCTTTAAATAGAGATTTTGGACCAATCGGGTGTTAAGCCACAGATCAATGGTCGTTAAGATCGAGGAGAATATGAATCGTCAGATCATTCTATGTCGAGAACATATCGTGACCGTCGGATTTCCTAACTACAAATGCATACTAATGCATACTAAAGAAACACACTAAGAAACACACTTTTACTTAACAACACATTAGACTAAGTAGATCTTAACTAACTCCTAAGTGTCTAAATATCCTAGCATCCACCCTTAAGAACAACTTGGGATAGGATTGAAGGATTTACAATAGTGACACAATAGGAGAAGGAATGAGGCATTAGATCCTATCCCCCCTTAATGACAACTTCCTGAAATTCGAACATAGATCGAAGTTTGGAAAACTTCACTTCTGTAAGAGACTTTGTGAAAATGTCTGCAACTTGATCTTTTGTAGGGCAAAAGAGCACTTCAATAACTTGATCATGAATGAGATTTCTGATGAAGTGCATGTGTAGCTCGATGTGCTTGATGCGTTGATGTTGAATGGGATCTTTGGTGAGCTTGATGGCTCTTTGATTGTCACACCAAAGGCTAGTCGGATGTTTTTGCTGAAATCCAAACTCCGAAAGGATTTGTCGAAGCCACAAGGCTTCCTGACTTGCATTTATCATTGCTCAGTACTATGCTTCTATTGAAGAAAATACAATATCCTGTTGTTTCTTACAGGACCAAGTGACAGGTCCTAAACCAAGGCTGAAAAAATAACCTGCAGTAGACTTCCGATCATCAGGGTCGTTGGCTCAATCTGAATCAGTGAAACCAACCAATAAAGGAGTCCCCTCTGAACTGTAATGTATCATGAACTGAACTGTACCACAGACATAGCAAAGTATCATTTTAGTTTCTTTCCAATGGCTTTCATGGGGTGTTTGCATATATCAGGCAACAAGACCAACAACAAAGGAAAGATCGGGACGGGTATGAGTCAAGTATAAGAGGCTACTAACTAACTGACGGTACAGGGTGGCATCAACTTCGGGAGATGTACAGGTGTCAGTAAGATTGACTCCAGACTGGAAGGGAGAAGGGGTTGGTTTCCAATCATCCATGTGAAAGTGACGAAGAAGGTCACAAGCATACTTAGACTATGAAAGAAAAATTCCTTCATTGGTTTGCAAAACTTGGAGGCCAAGGAAATAGTGCAAAACACCTAAGTATGTCATTTCAAATTTCTTATTAAGGATAGTTTTCACATGGTTTAAAAGTTTTGAGTCACTACCAGTAAGGATAAGGTCATCAACATAAAGGACAAGGATTATGAGATGGCTTCCTACTTTCTTGATATAGACATTAGGATCAGAATAGCATCTACAGAATCCAGTGTCAATAAGAAAGTTGTCCATTTTGACATACCAAGCTTGGAGAGCTTGCTTAAGACCATAAAGAGATTTCTTAAGGCAAAAAACAAGGCTAAATTCATTCTGAACATAGCCAGGAGGTTGTTCCATTTAGATTTTTTCTTGCAAATCTCCGTGCAAGAAGGCCGATATAACATCCATCTCATGGATGACCCATTTATGTGAGGCGATAAGGGAAATAACAAGGCAGATGGAATTCATTTTGGCTACAGGGGAAAAGGTTTCATTATAGTCAATTCCTTCAACTTGGGAAAATCCTTTGGCAACTAACCAAGCTTTTTGTCTTTCAACACTTCCATCTGATGCATACTTAGTTCTATAGACCCATTTACATATGACAAGTTTTATTCCTTTTGGAAGAGGTACAAGATCCCAAGTATCACTGGTCATTAAAGAACGATACTCTTCATTCATTACTGTATCCCAATTTGGATGACCTGAAGCTTCTGCAAATGTATTTGGATCATGAGTCTCTGAAACTTGAGCCAAAAGAGAAGAGGCTCGATGGAACTGTGGACTTGTCTGACATTGATTTGAAGGATCATCGACAATATCACCAGCTGCTTCTTGTGTTGAACAAACCCATCTAGGACGTTATGGAGTTGGTGTTGGTTCAGGTTCAAAGGACTCGTCTGGAGGAAGGTGAGCATGCGAAGGTGGATTTTCATCCTCACTGTAATCATTTGAAGAAGAAACCATAATAGGAACAGAATAAGGCACAAACGTCGAAGATGGCTTGTAGGCCGAAGAAGGCACAATCGTCGAATTAGGCTCGCAGGCCAAGAGATTTTCATCAAATTTAACATCTCTTCTAATAATAATTTCATTAGAATGTGGTTGAAGAAGTTTATAACCTTTGACATCTTCAGAATAACCAACAAATATACACTTCTCACTTTTAGGCTACAATGATTTCCTTTTCTCATCAGGAATGTGAGCCCATGCTATACTTCCAAATACACAGAAGTGACTTACATCTGGTTTAATTTTAGTCCAAGATTCTTCCGGTGTTATATTTTTAAGATTCTTTGTGGGAGTGTGATTTACTATGTAATTTGCATAGTTGATTGCTTCTACCCAATACTTTAGACTTAATCCCTTAGATGGGATCTTACAAATAGCCATTTCTTTTAATATGTGGTTCTTTCTCTCAGCAACACCATTTTGTTGCGGTGTATATGGAATAGTGTGTTGCATTTGGATGCCCTGTTGTTGACGAACGAAATTGTTCGCTCGTCAACTGGAGGAGTGAATCCGGTCCGGGGTTGTCTACTTAACCCAAGTCATTTGGATTGATCCACTCCGATGGGTTTAACAACTCCGTTAACCGATCTAAGTCCTAAGAAAGTGAAGAAACAAAACTAAAGGAAGATAAAATAACTTAATGAATAACACTTGCTGAAAACTATATACAGATCTAATATATATTTACAGTTTACTAAATAATATTTATAACATAAGTCTACTTATTATATGTATAATATATACAAATGACTTTATTTCTAATATATATATATATATAGCATTTACAAAATGCAAATTTTAATCTAAATTTGTGAAAATCGAATATGGATTGATTTATTAAACAATAGCAAAGCTATCATTCAATCTTTTTGATTTATTTTCTTATAATGTTTATGAACAAGAAATGGAATAACAAACTGCCTAATTGAAAATAGAGATAACAAACAGTAGAATATGTTTAGACTGCAGGAAATTTCTGTATTAATTAAACTAATGAAATAAAACTAACAAATTGACCTGTAATCGCATCCCATATTCGTCCCGTGTATAGCATCCAATCTCGTTGTCTGATGAGGCAAACCCACAACAGATCCCACAAATGCTTCTTGTAAATGTGAAGCAGTAATGATTGAATCTGAATGATAGAACATATGAGAGATATAGTAACAACAATCTTATAATTTGACAAGTGGCCACATTGAGATAAATCCTGCTGTGAAAACTTGTGTATAAATGTTCAACGAATGAAGAAGATAAATCTCTTAATCTCAAGTTTGAACAGAATAATTAATGTATGTTAAATATGGGACATAAAACATGGATATCATATAAATTTTATTATATCAATATGCAATAAATCACGATAGTTAAAGCAATCACAATCTAACTACAAATTTAAATAATCATAACTTGAGTAAAAACATGATATAGAGAAGCTAAAGCTGTGCAAATATCATATTCTATTCAAATCTGTAAATCATAAATCCATAGTTTTTGCCCCAGGCAAAGATGATCTCAAGTTTACAAAACAACTTACTTATATAGGTTCCAGGAACAAAATGTTTCTTGTTGATAACATCCAATCTGTTCCAAAAAATGCGGGGGATGCAACCTCCCAAATTCTACTTGATACCAAAAACTAACAGCTTAATCTATTTAAAAACATAAAGATAGTATGGCTAAGAGATGCCAGGAGTGCTTCAAATCTCCTTATAAATCATGGGTTCCTGAAAACAAATAAAAATAAAAAGATTTCAGATGTATTTTTAGTTATCAAAACAAGTAATTCGAATTTTTCTAACTAGCTATAGAATCTCACGATTCTGTAGCTAGTTATAATTATAACTAGAATCATATTTTATTCAATCAATCAAAACAAACTAAAAAGTAATCTGTGCAAACAAATCGTGTATGCTAAATTGAGAAAGACAGAATCATGCTAAACTTTTAAAAGGATCATACCTCAAATTAAGGGATTCAAACAAATCAAGTAATCTTTGAATTTACTATTGTTGTCGCTGCTTCCACGTTCTTAAAAATAACAGACTCTGTGGTTTTTTGGCGTTTGTCTTTGGTTTGAGCTATGGATTGGAGTCTGTTATTCTCCTTCGTTAACGAATCCACCCGGTCTTCCAAAGATTTAAGTCGAGACTGTAGTAAAGGCACATCCTTGTAATACCTGTCGATCCAGGATCGACATTCATTACAGTGCGGTTGTAGAGACTATGTATTGGTAGTATTAACAGCTGGAGAATCATCCATTTGACATGTAGGTTCATCACAGAGTTTGATTCCAGGAAAATCAGGATTGTCCTTTAGACACGGTGGTAAGTTGGTGACATAATCGTAGGGTCTGTCAGGACAAAGTCCATATGAGTATGGATACTCTTCAACCACGAACCTTTCAATTTCTGAATCCGAATCCTCACTTACCACAATTGTGTTTTTGTTTGCACAGGGCTTGGGTTTGTTTCGAGCACACCGTGAAACCCAACGAGCGGCCCTTTTACTCTTATAATTGACATCGACGCTGCCTTTAAACTTTTTTCTTGTGGATTTTTTAACAGTTTTAACACAACCCTTTGGATACGAATCCAGTTGAGTGTCGAGTTGGGTAGAATCAGGGTAGGTCAAGGGTTCCAAATTAGAAATACGATCACAGGGCATGAGCGAAGGAGGAGAGATGGTAGGCTTCACAAGGGTTTCTGTGATGACAGGTTTGTCAACCTGTCCCAACTCACTATTACCGAAACCATTTCACAACACAAAAGAATCCCAACAATCATTGTTTAATTGCAACTGATGTACCATGATAATTTTGATTAAACCATGATGGAATAAACTAGAGTCATATTTATGCCTTTTAAACCGCTTTCCCATATTGTACAAACTTCTAAGGAGGAAATAGGGCATGTTTAGTGGGAAATCAATGAAGCTCATAAGCAATCGCAGGTGATACAAGAAAACCAGCCCAAATCTCCCTCCACATGTAATAAATTGTTTCACAATAGCTAACAGATCATGCCACCTAGGTTTTAGAGACGAGACAGGCATACCTCAGTCGCAGCTGGTAATTTTCCTTGAGGTGAACAACAATGACCAGAGGACCTCTTTGACCTTTGCGTTCTTGAACCACTTTTTCCCCACAGCTGGTAAATTGGTAGCTTGACTTATAAAATGTTCATTTACCTCAAGCTACACATCTCCTATTTTTTCTCTGCAACCATCGAATGTCAACGCAAACTCTTGAGAAACTCTTAGATTGAAACCCTCAAACTTTTCAATAAACACACGCCAATCATTCCTTTCTAAGTCGTCTCTGGCATTGTCAAATGATAACAAGGTCTGGATGCCATTGGGCTCAATCCTCACCACATGAGCCATGGATAACAGCAGGGAATCAACATGGAAATCGGAGGTAAGGTTTGATAGAAAAAACACAAAGCCATAGCCCCGAGTTTCCTCAATGCAATGCAAAGACAGTTCGAAATGGTAGGCAGGAGCGTTAATCACCATGTGTGGGAAAGAGATTGTGAAGCCCGATGCCATATAGATCAATAATATCACGCTATACTTAAAATGACACCTTGGCATATTGTTACGCATAAGGATCAGAACAGTTGAAAACAATAATACGCATATCCATGACTTGATCACAAAGATTAATGTATCAAATAAACATTGAACCATTAAAAATTTTGTGAATCAAAACCCCATTGATATTAATCGAATACTAAATGAGTGGAGGTTTTATACTTATGTAACCAAGGCACGTTTAAGACCAGGGGTTATAAACAAGGAAAACAATCGTGTTTATAGAGAAAGACAACAATTCGATAATAGACCATATGAACAGTTATCCCTTGATCAAAAATCAAAACCAAGTGTGAATTCCAACTGTGAGTTTTCATGCTTACAGTCATGAAAACAAAAATCGAAAGGAAGATATGTAGAAAGTGACAAGTGACAAGTGTCATTTAGTGAGAAAGGTTGTGACGAGTAACGATAATTTAAATACCCTGTGTAGGCAGCTTGTAAAAATAGAGATTATATTATTGTTGCCAACACCTGTGTAGTGCAGTAACTTGTAAAATTATTGTTCACATATTCACCTCCATAATTTGTTCTTAACTTTTGAATGTGATGTCCAGATTTCTTTTCTACAAGGGCCTTGTAGGCCAAAAACTTGTCAAAAACTTCACTCTTAAGTTTTAAGAAGTAAATCCAATTACGTCTGGAAAAGTCATCAATGAAAGTTAAGAAATACTTGCACCCAGAAAAAGAAGGAGAAGAAAGTGGACCACACAAATCACTGTGAACAAGATGCAAAGGGCCCGAGGCGTGCCAAGAGGCACGTTTGTCAAAGTTGTCCTGATGATGTTTGCTAAGAACACAACCGGCAAAAACACCATCTCTGCATGCAACAAGAGGAAGACTAGTCACCATATGTTGATTACATAGTTGTTGCAATGAGCGATAGTTTAGATGACCAAACCACTCATGTTAAAGTTTGCTCAAGTCATCTCTATGAGAAACAAAAAATGATGGAAAAGATGATGACCCAAAGCTGTCAAACTTGTACAACCTGGTAATATCATCAACAATTTCAGTTGTAATAACATGCTTAGGATATTTTAGATCCTTGATTACAACTTGGTGAGGTGAAAACTCTACAGTTTTACCTTCATCTGAATGAGTGATTTGATATACTGATAGAAGGTTACAAGAAAGACTTGGAACACACAATACATCATTGAAATGATCGTTTTCTACTTGAACTGTTCCAAATCCTTCAACACTAAGAGATTTATCATCACCAACAAATATTTTCTTGGTGTTACATTCATTTAGAGCAGAAAATATGTATCTATCCTTGGCCATATGATAAGATGCTCCAGAATCAATAAGACACTCATAAGAAGAAGAAGTAGAATTTGTATTGAGGGAGAAACCAGAAGCAGAAAGTGCATGTCCATGAGAATAAGAAGAAGAACTAGAATCAATATTGATGTTGTGCCTCTTCATCGTTGCTTCTAAAGTTGCCATATTCTTGAAACATTTGGACTCATCATGACCATATTTATCACAAAAGTTGCAATGTTTACAATCTTCTTACTTTTATATTTTGCTCCTTTGTCACCATTAGGAGCAGAAGTTGTCTGAGTGGGTTTGGGACCCTTATATTGTTTTTTCTTGTGGTGAGGATGTTGCTTCTTGAGATTCTTGGGTTTATCTTTCTAATGGATGACTAAGGCTTTGTTAGAGGTACCTGCAGTGTTGATCACTCCAAGTTGTACAAGATTATCTTGCTCTCTAATCAAAGCATCAAAAAAGTTCTCAAGACTGGGTTTTTTATAAGTTGTCCCTAGAGCCTCTTGCATACCATAAAAGGTATATACAAACACAGAATAAGCACTACCTAGCTTAGAAAGAATAATATAGATGCAATGATCCTCTTATATCTTTATCTTACATTCTTCACATAAAGTTCTAAATGTTTTAAACTTAGATAGATAGTCTTCAATGCAAGAAAAATCATTTCGACTTAAATTCAATACTCGATTTTCTAACTGTTGTGCTTGAATAATATTGTGTTTACTAAACACAGATTCAATCTTGTCCCAAGTTTCTTTGGGTTGATCAATTGATTGAAGGTGGAACGTTAAATCAGGAGAGATGGACATTCTGATTAATCCACCTGCTTCGTCATTCCTATTATCCCATTTGAATTTCTTATCAACATCAGTGGGTGTTGTTTCCTTTCCCAAGGTAATCCGGTACAAGCCTTTACTTCTTAATAAATCCTCCATATGGGATTTCCATTGGAAGTAGTTGGTGCTAGTAAGCAAGAGATTACTTGTAGAAACCATATTAAATATGTAGATAATATGGATTTTAAAATTGAAACTAATGATCTAGATGGAAAGATCTTGAAAGGTTAGGTCGTTTTAAAAAAACGACACTGAAAATGGACTTTGGATGTGAGAGTTATGCCCTTTTAAAAAAAGGCATAAACGGTAACCAAAGGACCATGTGGTGGTGTAAGTTGCTTTATGAAGTGACTCACTTTTTTAAAGAGAAGTGGGGATCACTTTTACAATGAAGTTACTTTATAAAATAAAAGTTGCATGCAAAATAAATAACTCTAAAATAAAATATTAAAACTACTTATAGTGATTCACTTTTATACTTGAAGTGAAATACACTTTACAATTTTAGCATGAACCTTTTCAAAAAAAGTAACAAAAGAGAGACTTGAATTTAATACCTCTTACTTAATAAGACAACTTTTAACCAAATGGTCTAGAAAAACATATTGTATTGTTTAGCAAGAGAATTGGGGGTGTTGTTGTTGTTGTTGTTGACGGACTTGGAGAGCGTGCTAAAAAAAACTCTTGTTGTTGTTGACAGACTTGGAAAGCACGCTAAAAAAAACTCTTGTTGTGTTGTTGTTGACGGCCTTGGAGAGCATGCTAAAAAGAAACTCTTGTTGTTGTTGTTGTTGACGGCCTTGGAGAGCATGTTAAATAAAAACTCTTGTTGTTGTTGTTGTCCTTGGAGAGAGTGCTAAAAAGAACTCTTTTCACACAAGAAAAAAAAAATTCTTCTCGATGACAACAAGGGTTAGATCTCGATTAGTTTTTTCCGGAAGATGCACCTTTTCCTATCTGTTTCTTATTTGAAGAGATCGCACAGGGTGCGGGGAAAACAACATACGCATGTCTAAAAGAGTAGAAACCCAAAAAAAATTAATATAAAATCAAAATAATACTCTGCAAAAATTTAAAAAATGTGTATGCAAGATTTATACCTCCGGATCTGACTTAAATGGTTGTATCTTGGGAAAATGGAAACATTTTCGAGTGAAATGAAAAGTGTTCCTAACTGAAACGAGCGCTCCGGACACAATGGAATAGTCCTCTTAGCCCATAAATGTAAGAAAATGACAGAAAATGGAGATGAGCAAACTCGGATTCACAATCTCGATCTACAACAGGAGCAGATCTTCAAACAGTCTTTGATACCATGTTCGACAACACAAGTATTCCAACAGAGGACAAACACCTTCAGTAACCACTCACATAACCAGATCAAAGATCAACACACTGATGTTTTGATGTGGTAAAAACCCTACAAGGAAACATCCACGGCCCCAGCCAACGTGACCACTTGGAGCAGTTTATTAATGCAAAAGAAAAAGATTACAGAGAGATTTTACAAGAGAGTTTCTCACAATCGATCATCGGCAAATGACCTTCCATGCTCTTTAAATAGAGATCATGAACCAATCTGGTGTTAATCCATGGATCAATGGCCATTAAGATCGAGGAGAATATGAACCATCAGATCACTCTATGTTGGGAACATATCATGACTGTCAGATTTCCTAACTACAAATGCATATTAATGCATACTAAAGAAACACACTAATAAACACACTTTCACCTAACGACACATTATACCAAGTAGATCTTAACTAACTCCTAAGTGTCTAAATATCCTGGCAAGATCTGAGGGCCAAGTGTTAGGATACTCATTCTCCTCCTAGGTCCCACGTTGGGTCCGACTGCCCCATGTAAGCCCCAATGTAACTGTCTTTCCTGAAGTTTCCACTATGATCTATATTCGCCAAGTGTTCACAATATGATATGAGTTGGCCACTCGAAATTCTGATCCACGCCTCGTCTGGCATACCATCCCCCCTAAATTGCTCCCTTGTTTTCTAATTTGTCTGCCAATGCATTTTCCGATCTTCGTATCCATCTGAATTCTATCGTGACAATGGTTTGTAAGTTCTCCATAATTCTTTGTAGATTTTGTGTCAAAAGTCAATGTCTTATCACCTTGCCAATGCTAGTTCCACACTGAAGTCTTTTTTTTGTGTTGATCACCAAAGTCAAGTCTCCCTCAAATATGACACTTTCTAGGCCTTCTCTAATCATAATATCCAGACCCTGTTCCAAAGCTCTGAACTCGATTGCATTGTTTGTGGTGCTGCCAATGCTAGATGCATACAGGCGGATAATATTCTCCCTACTATCTCTGAATACTCCCCTCACTCTGGCCTTTCCAAGGTTGCCTTTGGATATGCCATCGAAATTCAATTTCAAGAATCTTATATGAGGCGTGGACCAAGTCTTGACATCATTTAGAATATGTGGGGCACGAGGGGAAGGTAAGCTAAGGCTTCATTCTTTCAATTGTAACTAGAGAAGGATTCAAAGGTCTTGGGGAGACATCGTGTTTTTTTGACACATAAAGTTCCTGCTCTGCATTGTCTCCCTTAATTGTGTTTTAATAGTGTCCACGATCTTAGAGATTGAGTAACTTTCATTCCTAAAGAGTCTCATGTTTCTTTGTTTCCATATTTTTCAGATGACCATTCCGGGAGTTAACCCCCAGCATAGGTTAACCACTTCATTCTCACTATAGATTTCCTTCCAATTCTTTAAAGTAGCTATAATATCTCCCTTTACCCTATCCGTTTGGCGAAATCCCATTGCTACCCAGTCCCAGATCTCGGTTGTGTAGGTGCACTCATCCAGAAGGTGGTCTGTTGTTTCCTCCTAGCCTTCACAGAGGTGACATCTTTAGGGTCCTTGGAAGCCTCTTTTTACAAGGTTTTCCCAGGTCAAGATTTTCTTTTGTAGAACTAGCCATTTAAAAACTTTAATCTTTGTCCATTGAGGGTAACTCCAAAGTCATTCCCAGTGAGGTTCCATGTCTCTTTGGGCTTGGCTTGCTATATAGTATCTGTCTTCTTTCAGATAGAATTCTCCACCATCTTTCCTCCCCCATATGAGTTGGTCTTCCTCCTCCGAGAACCAAATATTCCTTTTACCCACCTCCTCCTCTATCTCTTTGACCAGTTGTGTGTCCCGAGTGTTGTCGTGATTTTGGAAATTGCCCCATATTCACCATTTTGATATCTCCTCCCTTTGTTTCCAGTACTGACAAACTCTTACTTTACCTTTCCCCAACATCCCTTGTTTTATCCTGTCCCTATCTTAGTTTTCAATATTGGGTTCTTGCTGCCATGCATCTTCCCAAAATCTCATTGTTTGTCCATTCCTGATTTTCGAGAAACTGTGATCTTGGATTCACTTTTTATTCCTCCAAGCTAAGGTCCAGATGGTTGATCCTTCACCTGTGCCCGTGAACCTGATTATCTCCTAAGGATTTATACCTAGAACATATTTTTATTTCTATTGGCTAGCCCACGATGTCGCGTTTTATTTAACCCATCTCCACCACAGTGTTGCTCTGTAAGCTTCATTTGTTATTTGTGGGTCTTGTAGACCAAGACCCCCTTTCCTCTTTGGCCAACACAGTTTCTCCCAAGCCACTAGAGCCCATTTCTTTTTATCCTCTGTGCCTTTCCATAAGAAATTTCTTTGGATTGTTCAGATTTTTTGTAAAATACCTTTTGGGGCTAGGAAGACCAACATTAAATATGTTGGGATCACTTGTAAGATTGTCTTTGTTATAATTAAACGACCAGCTAAATTAAGGGTTCTATAGGTCCATCTTCTTACTCTCTCTTGCAACTTAGTGAGGATCCCTTCCTAGGTAGTGTAATTACTTTCCTTGTCCGTTAAGGGAACACCCAGATATCTAGTGGGCAGGGTTTTCCTCTCAAACCCTATGATGTTGGAGAGAGTCCTTTGGACACCGATATGGGTGTTGAAGAAGTAAATCATAGATTTTGAGTGGTTTATTTATGTCCCTGAGGCTTCTCCGAAATCAACTAGGATCTTCTTGTAGGCTCTAGATTCCTTGACAGTGGGAATTTTGTGAAGCATTGTGTCATCCACAAACTGTTGATGTGTTGTTGTAGGGCACTCTTCATACAGTTTGAGTCCTTTTATAGTCCCTTCTTCCATTGCATCTTTTATGGTTCTGCTTAACCCTTCCATTATAATGATAAACATGAAGGGTGACAACAAATCTCCTTGTCTGAGGCCCCTGGAAGGGTAAAACAGGTTTGTTGGGGCTCCGTTAACCAATAATGAGAAATTAGTCATGGACACTAGGGTCATTACCCACTTGATCCAGTGCTTGTCAAATCCAAAGGATTCCAATGTTTTTTCCATATTGTTCCAACTTAGTTTGTCATATGATTTGGCAAAGTCGAGTTGAATTATCATTCCAGATTTTTTCCTACTTTTCAGAGTATGAATTATTTCATGGAATAGAATGGTGTTATCCATTATTTTCCTTCCCTCCACAAAGCCTAAATTTTCCTTTGAAATCAGAATGGGGAGTAGGGGCTTCAGTCTATTAGCGATAACTTTCGATATAATCTTGTACACCACATTGCAAAGGGTGATCTGTCTAAACTTGTCCGAAGTCCTCACCTCATTTTCTTTGGGTATCAAGGTGATAAGAGTGGATTTTAGGAATTTTAGGATTGAGGTCGAGCCTCTTGAGTCTTCCACTATGCCATAAATATCATATTTAACCACATCCCAGCAAGCTTTGAAGAAGTCCGCAATAAAACCATTTGGGCCTAGGGCCTTTCCATTTGGCATCTCCTTGATCAATTGGTCGACTTATTCAGGAGCAATAGGTTTATTTAGATTCAAGTTATGATTTATTGTAACCACCCTGGGGATATGCCTTAAGATCCTATGGATTGCTTCAGTTTTGTCCAAGTTGGGTTCTCTCTCTATATTCTGAAAATGATTAACTAGAGTATTTTCAATGTCTAGGTGGGATTATCTCTCTATCCCTTCCTCATCACGGATCTTCAAGATTTTATTATGAATTATTCTCGCTATAGTTGACCTATGGAAGAGCTTTGCATTTTTTTCTCCTTCCTTTAACCACCACACTCTGGACTTCTGTCTCCATAGGATCTCCTCTTGTTTACATCTAGTCTCCCACTCCTAACTCAATTGGTTCTCCTCTTTTTTCCTCTTCTCATTGTATCCTTGTTGGATACATTGTTCCTGGAGCCAACCAATTTTATCTTCTATATATTTTTTAGCCTGGCCAATATTCCCAAAGACTTATTTATTCCACTGCTTGAGTTTTTTTTTTATGTATTTTATCCTTCTTTGAAGTTTAAAAATTTTTGTTCCCTGTTATTGGATGCTCTCTTTCCACCAGATCTTGATGTTCTCCTTGAAATTTAGGTGCTCGATCCAGAAACTCTTGAACTAGAACAATCTATTTTTTGGGGTTACCTGAAACTTTTCCTCCAATAGTACAGGCAAGTGGTCCGAGCCCCCCCAAGGAAGAATGTTGCCTTACATTTTTATACCTTGCATGACTATTGATTCTGAGATTAAGAACTTGTCTAATATCAAAGTGATTTGTTGGTGTAGGATTCTTTTGTTGTTCTAGGTGAACTGCCCATTACTAGTTTTGATATCAACTAGCTTGGTTTTTTCTATGAAGGTTGAGAAAACCTCTGCATCTCTGTCCAGTCTTCTGATACCTCCTTTCTTTTCAGCCAAAGTGGCTATTATATTGAAATCACCTACTAGAATCCAGTGAGGGTTCCAATTTCGATCCCTTAGGTTTTCTAGGTCTAAAATGATTTTTATTTTATCTTCTAGTAGTTGAGGGCCATAAATATTAGTGCACACAACCTTTTCTAGACTCCCTATAACTTGCATGATTACTGACAGATAATGCTTAGTAGATTATACCGAGAGTAGTTCCACCTTCTATGGGTTCCAAAGGGTGAGGATGCTTCCAACAACATTTTGAGTATCTATATCCAAAACATTATAGATATTCCAATTTTCCTTATTTATTTGTACTGTCTTTTCTGATGTACATTCGGTTTTCTAAATAAAACAAATGTTTGGTTTTTGCGCTTTAAGTTTATTTTTTAGAATTATTTGTTTCCTGGGGTTGTTCAGGCCTCTTATATTCCAAGTGATAGCCTTCATTTTAAGAATTTGGGGGTGGGGGCAGGGAACAATTTTTTTTATCTTACTCGAGTTAATCAGAAGTGATCCTAGTTCCTGTAAGGCCACGTTGTTGGATTTCCTCTGCTTCTTCCTCTTTTCTTACTTTGGAGAGTGTTTTTGTTGACTGTCTCCCACCTTGATACCCAGGGTCCCTATTTCTCCATTCATTCGTTTGATTCTTCTTGCTTTTGTTTCCTCCCTCATTAGGACGAGGTACTGAATGTGCTCTAGTTGTTCTAACAGTATGTTATCCATCCCTTGTTTTTCCCACTGCTCTAATATATTCTGGAGGTCTATCCCTTCCCCTTCGACTATGTCTCTGAGATCGGGATCCTCAGTTCCAACCTCATTCGGTGTCATTTCAGAGTCTCCATCCCCCTCATGCATTGGGGTATTTGGGTCTCAGTTTCCTTCTCCAGTGGAAACTTTGTCGTTCCCGAAAATTTCTTGAAGGTTTTGTTGCTCCATTGTTTTATTGGTCTCCTTCTCTTATTGCTCTCTTTCCCCTTGCCTGTCCTGGCCTATTTCTTCGACCTGGGTTTGGTTCCCCAGACCTTCGAAGTTATTTTTTGTTTATGGGTTACTATTTGCGAGGGGTTTGCTTTGTCTCCAGTTTCCTTTGCCTTTATAATTTGGTTGAACAAAACCTTCCTCATCCTGGTTTTGTTTTGTTTTTTCTTGTTCCATCTTTCTAATTAACGAACATTCCCTGAGTAGGTGATTATGTTCATGACATATTCTACATCTAAAAGGTATTTGTTTATAATATATGCTTTAGATCCATTCCTCGTTCCTGAATTCCAGACATATTGCTTCTGGTAGTGCCCCCAAAACATCCATCTCTATACAAATTCTTGTGAATGAGGTGTACTTCCCCTTTAAAGTCGCATCCGATGCCTTGAAAAATTTTCCCAGTTTATTTCCTATTGCTTCAAGAGTGGAGGGAAGCTAGTAGTCCAATGGTAGGGAGTAAAGCCTGAGCCAAACTAGAACGCATTTAAAGGTCTCCTTCTTCGGGGAGAAATTCTCCTTCCAGGGTCTCATATATAGTCCAACTAAGGCATGGAAATAATTTCCTCCTTCAAACACCTTGTCTTTGTCTTCTATATTTATGAATACTATTGTAAAAAATCCTTTTGATCCTAGGTGTAGATCCACCTCTCTTTTTGGTTTCCAATGATGTTTGATCCAACTGTGCGGGATTTTTTCGGTGGGCCATAAACCCATAAATTTGCAAATCAGGGCATGTGTCTTCATCTAGTCCCTATATTCTTGCATATGCGGGTCTTCTAGAATCACTTTTGGGATCAAAGTCGGCTTTCATTTGCATGGATTTCTCCCTCCCCCCAGTTGGGTTTGAGGGCTCGAGCATCTTGCATCGGATTCTTTATTCTCCTCTCATGTTCTGTCTCATTTCTCATGGTTTTCATCGCTCTGTTGTTCTGACACCGATTCTGAGGTCCCTGTCAATGGGGTATTAAAGTCTACGCTGTGTGGGCCTTTCCCTCTATCCACCGCCACTTGTTTGTAGGATGGAGTCTCGCTCCCTCCTCCTCTAACTACCATTATGCTCGTCGCTGAACCCTAAAACCTACAACAAAGCTCAAACCCTAGATCGCATCGAGAATCCCATTCATATGTTTTACTATATCCATCTTCTAGACGTAACAACTTCAAGGAGGACATACTTTTCTATTGTTTCAGTCCATAAACTCATGCCCCAAAATTTGTAATCTCATGTTTACCTACTGAGATGAGAAGACAAAAAATTTCTTACGT
>JZKD02S0175808.1:80217-92806 GCA_000966675.3 Picea glauca
TATGCAATTAGTAAGCTTTAATGCTAAATCGAGATTTGAGGAGATCTCCCATTAATACGCATTAAACCAATATTTGCAGAGGTTTATCTTATCCCTTCCGAGTGTTAATTTCAAACATCATGGAATGTCGTCCACGCGCCGTTAGGTTGGCCCGTTCACGAAACCTTCAATCCTTAATTCCAAAAACAAGTCCGACCAACTGTTTCCCTATTATAATTAGCCACTTTCTCATAATTCCGCAAATATACAAACCGACCATTGAACTGTCCCATCATGCCCTCTTCCGTTTTACGCATTTTGCAGTCAAACATTCTGAGACATACAATTTGACCGTCAGACACTCACCTCTCCTGAGTATCCCCTGTAACCCTATTTTGAAACCTGTCCGATCGCTTTTCATACTTGGCCATTCCTTACTTGCTCTTCCCTATCTCTGTCACCTTTGCACTTGTTTATAATAAAAAATTGTTTATAAAAACATTAATATATNTGTCTCAGTCACCTTCGCACTTGTTTATAATAAAAAATTGTTTATAAAATCATATATATAAGGTATTATTTCTAAATATGCAATTAGTAAGCTTTAATGCTAACAACTCATCATGCAGGAACTGTATATATTGGCATTGATGAGCGAAAGGCTCGAGGATATCTCCCATTAATACGCATTAAACCAAGATTTGTGGAGGGTTATATTATCCCTTCCGAGTGTTAATTTCAAGCATCATGGAATGTCGTTCGCACTTCGTCGAGTTGGCACATTCACGAAACCTCCAATCCTTAATTGTTCTTCGTCGTACCCACCACCTTCGCACTTATAAGTATGGAATAAGTAAGCTTTACTGCTAATAGCTCATCATGCAACACCCATAGAGATTATCATTAATGAGAGAAAGGCTTGAGGAGATTTCCCATTCACACACATTGAACCAACATTTGTAGAGGGTTATACTATCCCCTTCAACTGTTCATTTCAAGCATCGTCTGGAGAAAGTGAACGTTCTCATAAACTTATGGCACCAGCTCGACAACAGTTCTGTGGAGATACAATGAACATCTTCGGGCGTGAGGACCAGAACTTCTAGTGGTCCAGAGCATATTCTTACTACTCATCCCCTTCTGCCTAGAACAAAATAATTTGGATCTCTGGAATTGCTCGTGCAGGTTGTATCCCTGAAGTTTTTGACTATAAGGAACTAGTATCTTGGTGTGTCAATAAATATATTTCAGGCCAAAGAATTATTCCACTGTGGGACCACTCTCATGTTTCTTTGTCAGCTCAGATCTTCTGCCATATGTTAATATTGTCGGAGCCAACATTGATGTTCAAAGGAGAAGACTCCAAACAGTTCCTAAGAAAGCATAATAACGGGTTGGACCTCTTGCCCGAGTTCCTGGAAGACCCGATGACAGTTCCTGAAGATAACACAAGCTTGCAGGTTAGTTCATTTAGAAATCCATTATGGGAAATTTCCTGGTTGTTTACAAGAATAACGGGACAAGAATCCACAACAACTATTTCTCGCATGGTTCTTTATATTTTGTATTTCACAGTCAAGGAACAAGCCATTTTTTTATTGGGGGAAGCTAATTTCCCATGAAATCTGTTCCCAATTGTCAAGCTTCAAAAAGGAGAAGAAATTTTATATGTCATCCTACGTGGTTTTCGTGATAGCGCATTGTTGTTCGTTTCCAAAACTATCTCTGTCCAAGAAGGTAAAGTGGGAATTCAACCTTTTAACCTTCTAGTACCAGGCCTTATGGAAGCACAAGGCCTCCTAGTGATTTTATGAGGTTTTTGATGACTTTGTCTCTGTTTTCAAAGTTTTATTATTAGGAAAGGATTCTCCTCGCATATCTAACCAGGCAACCAATTTTTTGGACAGGAAGGGGGCACTTGAACAAATGGAGAATTGCAGTGTGATAAGGATTGTTGGCTCCAAGGAAAAACCTGCTCTCCTTCCATGTCACATTATGAATAGAATGTTTGTTACAGAAATAATAAGGCAATACAACTATTGGTTTCATATATTCCATGAGAAGAGAAAAAAATAGTTCATTCCTCTGCCTTGGAAAGTCGAGAACTTCATGTTGAGGAACGTCAACAAAATTGACAAATTTACAGTCCATTTCAACAACTTGAACCTAAGATATGTTGAAAGGCTAAGAGGGTTCGACCCTAATGGATTTTTTTTTAACATTTACTTGCAGTTGGCCTCATCAATTCTTTTTTTTAGAGACACATGAGAGAAAACATAGACACTGACGACAACACTCTTGCTTCTGATATCGGCGACCTAGACACATTGCAAATCACCACTGAATTGTACAAGCGACAAGGAAAAGGCCCCGGTGAGAAGAGTGTTTAATCGTTGGATACCACTCCCAAAAGTATGACATCCCAGAGCATCTCTCCAATGGCCCACCCCAGTAAGAAAGAAACCCAGAACTCTTCAAACAGAGGAGGAGATAACAACCCTCCTCGCCCTAAAATTGATAGTTCTCACAAGCTCCCCATGCAGAAGAAGAGAAAAAAAATTGTAGGGCAGGCGAAAGAGCCCGAAATTGAGAGTGAGAACATGGAACTTGA
Source organism: Picea glauca (assembly GCA_000966675.3). NCBI lineage: Eukaryota > Viridiplantae > Streptophyta > Pinopsida > Pinales > Pinaceae > Picea > Picea glauca. The sequence goes on from JZKD02S0175808.1 coordinate 82,808, forward strand.
GACTGATCTAGATAGCGTATTCTGCAACATTGATTAGCCTGAAGATGTGATCTATCATAGTCGCCCAATGGGCATGGCTGATCCCGAATTTTTTTACGAAGATGAATCCTTCGTATTCCAGAGCATTGTTTTTTATAGTGAGTCTAAAAATTTAATTATTGAAAAGAGAAATGTAAAAAATAAGAAAGGGAAATCTCATTCAGAGATTAACCTTGTGAAAACGTGGTCGTCCCAAATCTCTCGACTTCACATAGAAACTGGAGATGCTCTTGATGATTCCATTGGAGGAATTGAGGCCGAGAATGCCAGACTGAAGGATCGAGTCAAGAAATTGGAGGAATCTTTGATTCCTATGTCATTGCTTGTCAGTCCTTTAGCAATAGCCATGCCTGCCACCCCTGCAGCCAAAATAAAAGGATCCTCCAGCCTCCTCGCATTATGTAGATCATATGTGGAGAATAATATCAAGAAAATAATGGAATTGATTACCGAGGCATGGGAAACATCACAAAGTATGGCTTCCCTTGGAACGAGGGAACATGCCTTGCTCGAACATTTGCAGGCGGATTTAAAAAATGAAGAACTTTTATATTTAGACACGGTCATCCATTTTGGCACCCATGTCAACAACATGACAGAAACGAGAAGAAGACAAGAAGATCTCCCCTCCCCAAACAAGATCACTCAATTAAATGCATGCTGGAAAGAGAAAGTGAAGAATCTGCGTCTCATTGTCCAATCATGTGAACAAGCCATATCAAAGAAAGAAAGATTATCCACAAAGCTGACCGAAATAGACTTAGCCAGAAGGACCAACGAGGTCCAAGACCCCAACTTAATCATCAACTCCTTGCCCTTAACTAAGCAAGCCTTCAATAAAAAAGTTGATATTTTTAAGGGGTTTTCTTTAGAAAAGTTTTACAGCATCCTTGAATATGGTGAAGATGACGTGGACAACTAGCTAGTCGACTATTTGGTACAAAATGAAGAAATTGATCAGGCTCTATGTAATCTTTCTATCAATATAAGGGAATTAGAAAAGGAACTTTTCAACATAAAAATCCAGAATGAGATCAACGTGGCCCCCTTGAAAAGCTACATTGAAGAATGGGTCCAAAGGGCAATGAAGCAGGTCACCGACGAAAGGAAATGGGCAGTTGGCACGATTCCAGTAGTCGTTGATGACAGCAATAAAAAGGCATCATCAAGAAAATAACAAAAGGGGAGATATGTACTATCACTATAAGTCTATATTGATCACATCATGCTTTGTTTATCAATCCAGTTATTCCACCTTTTTAAATAGAAATGTCTAGCCAAAGACTGATACCTTCCAATTTCTTCTTTTCATGTATTGCTCTCTACCGTCGCCCACTTCTTCTTTCCACAGTGCTATTTCTTGTACATATTTCTCTTATGGTCTGTGGGAGCCCCAATCCTAATTTATATGACAAACACATTTAAATTTCCAGGGATATGTAACAAACAATATTATTTTTTGATATATTTCAAATAAAACTATTTTTATCTCCTTTTATATTTATGTGCTCAGAAACTTTTATCTTCAACTATGTTGAATGTCAAGAAATTATGTTTATTTAATTTGAATGTAACTTTATATGTGTCTTTTGTGTTTTATCTTTTTCTCCTACTATGCATATAACTTTATTTGTCCTGGCACATATAGAGACACACAAGAAAAATGGTCTATGGAAATTGTACTTAACTCTAACCAGTTGGAAGTATACGGAAATCGTTATGAATCAATTTCATAAATACATTGAAGAGATAAAACATGCAAGGTAGGAATGGAAATTTCGAACATAGCAAGTCACACTACTGGAAAGAACGGAAATTTCGAACATAGCAAGATGGATTATATAGTTTCAAAAACTAAATGGGACTCTAGAGGCCACGTGTCATTTTATGCATGGATACCACTTGTGCTTCATGCTGCTTGCCACATCTCCGCTGAAGTTTCCATCTGCCTCCGCTACTTTTTCCCCATCCCTATGCATTTATTCCCAATTCAACCCGGCAGGGACTACGCTGCCATGCAACACTTGTTCTATAAATCATTACATCAAGTCTCACTAGTGAAAATATCTTGTACATGTTTTAACATTATAATTGTTTAGTCTTTATACTCTAGTGCATATTTTATTGTTGGAAAGATCCTCTAGTAGACTTATACGACCCAAATTCAAACACATGTTGAGATTCTATGACCTTTATCACTACCAATAGTTGATTTTCCTTTTCTTTTAATAAACACTTTCACATTCTCCTCTCATGTTCCATGGAACATCCAAAACCAATCATTGAATTCTGTGTTATTGGAGACTAAGGAAATACATATCATGGATTTCATTATAGGGTGTTCAACTTCAAAGTTTGAGTTATAATGTCGATTCATCTAATACTTTCTTGCTCAATTTTTTTGTTAGATAAATGTAATGCAATATTGCATTTTGTTCATGGTTAATGTTGTTGGTTGGATTTTGTATATTTATTAGTTTAGGAGGTAGATTCTACTAAATTTTTAGGTGGAATGTTTTCAAATATATGCAATCTATTTATTGTTTTTTTTTCCATAATCCCGGGTATTTGTATTATTGATGAGAAGATATTATACAAAAACAATTTATTGTTGGCCTGTCTGCAGGGAAACCAAACCAACAAAAAAACATAACATTGTCATTCTAGATTTGCTTGATATGTCTAATGCCTATAACAGATAAACTAAAACAAAGATAGCTTCTAGTTCCACTGTATGTTCTACTTTTCTTATTTAGTCTACTATACAGAGGTGGTAGACCCAGACCTCTTAGGCATTTTAACAAAAAACACAGATGGAACATCATAAAAACTTAGCTAATGGTTCTACCTTCTGTCGCTGGAACTTGGGGCTGAGCATAGTCCAGATTGGACAAGTCCATGCCAACCGTCTTGTCTACAATCAGGTTCATCTTGTGGTCAACCAACTTGACCTGGAGCTGCACATCTTCGAGCTACAGGAGAACTTCTTGGGAAGATTCATGGTGGTCCAATAGAACCCTTCCCATTAGAGTTTTCAGATGCCAGTAAATGTCCATGATTTTCAAGTACTATGAGGACTATCCTCATAAGCTGTCAGTATCAGGAACCCATGAGCTGGTGGTCTTCGTCACCAGGGATGAACCTCCTCAGAACACGAACATATGCCTCGGCCAGGTCCATTTTTGTTTCAATTTCCAGAGGGGTGACGAAACGATAGGTGCCAACCGAGTTTTTGGCTGCGTCCACTAAGTGAAAACCCAACCGGGTTTTGGGTCCGTGGGAGGTGCCACCATGACCTCAGTGGGATGATCTTCCTCTAGCCATATCAGAGGAACGGGGAAACCAAAGCACGAGAAGCAAGAGCAAGGAGGTGAAGGAAATGCTTATGCAGGGTGTAGCAGAGAAGCCGTGGAAGGAAGCGGGGACAACAGAAATGAACAGTCAGAGATAAGTAGTAATGAAACTAGAGGGGGATGCAACTAATATAGCCACCCAACGCCAGGAGCCATGAGTGGAGGATGCACCCATAATTAACGAGGACACGGGTCGTATCCATCACTAAACAGAGCCGCTTCGCCACCTTCCCATACCACATCAAAGGACAGGAGGATCGAATAGGTGAGGTGAGTACATAAGCATGAGGTGAATGACAGGACAAAGCCACTTGAGTGATAGGAAAATACAGGGGCGGGATGGCTTAAATTGCATGGGGAGGTGAAGTGGGTGATGGAGGCAACTGGCAACTATCCGCAGCTCTAGAGGCCAGGTGGAAGGGGGGGGTCCGGGCCTACCGACGCTTTGAATGCATCCCTGACACCCCATATGGGGAATCTATTTCTTGCTAGATAAATATAATGCAATATTATATTTTTCTACTGAATAATGTTGTTGGTTGGATTGTGTATATTTATTAGTTTAAGAGGTGGATTCGACTAAATTTTTAGGTGAAATATTTCCAAATACCTACAATCTATCTCGTTATAGGTCATGTTTCCTTTTCCTTCACTTTTTCTCATTTTGCAAAGCACTAAACCTTTTTACATGGCCTTCTTATTCATTTTGGAGTGTGGAGTGCACCTCCCTTTTAATTATTTCTAGCCTCTATGTGCTAAAAGTTTTGGAGCTTTGCCTTAGCCTTTGCATAGTTTGAAGCATGCAGTGTGGAGGTAAGATTCATTGTGACTTGTCCAAAATGCCATGTGCCCAAAGTATCGTGCTTTTTCTTTAGTCATTTTTATGTTTTAACTTTTGATTGTTACAAAATTTTGATTGAGACGAAATAAAACCTCTCCTACAATTGTCCATTCATTTGCAATGCTAAAAACTCTACATCTTTCTTTGGCTTATCCTTTTTCAAGTCTTAGCCCCCATTCTTTGTTGCAAAGTGCAAAGCTAACACCTTTGCTTCATCTCCTCTATTCCTTTGCATATTGTGAAGCATGGAGTGTGGAGGTAAGATCCACTATGACTTGCATAAAATGTTGTGTGCCCAAAGCATCATGCCTTTTCCTTAGTCATTTTCATGTTTTAGCCTTTGATTGTTTCAAAATTTTGAGTATGGAGGTAACACCTCTTCTACCATTGTCCATTTTTTTGCATTGCCAAAAATTATGTGCCCTTCTTTGTCTTAGCCTTTTTCAATTCTTAGCCACATTCTGTGTTGCAAAGTGCAAAGGTAACACCTTTGCTTCGTCTCTTCCATTCCTTTGCATAGCCAAAACCCTAAATTACTTGCCTTAGCCATTTTGGAAGGCATATCCCCATTATTTGTTGATAAAAAAGTGCAAAGGTAACATCTATGCTCTAACTCCTCCATATGGAGTGCAAAAGTAACACCTTTGCTTCTTCTCTTCCATTCCTTTGCATAGCCAAAACTCTAAATTACTTGCCTTAGCCATTTTGGAAGGCATATCCCCATTCTTTGTTGATAAAAAAGGTGCAAAGGTAACATCTATGCTCTAACTCCTCCATATGGCCAAAGGTTTGCATTGTTTTCCTTGACCATTTTTTAGGGCTTCATGAAATTTTCTATGGTATCTTACAACACACTGCTACTATTGTTTTGTTGAAGGCTTAAAACCAATCTCTTCAAAACCGTGGTTATTAAACTTGCAATTTTGAACTTAAATCAAATTAACAAAAACCATTTCTTTAAAACATGCTTAATTTTAATTGAATCTTTAATCCTACTATGCTATAAAGTCCTAGAATGAATTATGAAAGTCCCCATAAAATTAGAAAAACTACCCTCTGATCTCATAGCTCATAGCATGGTGAGTATTTGAAAATAAAATGATCCTCCATCTTCAAAACTAAGGAACAACTTTGATAACAATGATGGTTCCGAAGAACATGATACACAATCTCAATGCTACGTTGATGGGAACAAACTCTGCTCTATACAAGAAAAACTCTCTCAAATTATATGACAACTAAAATTTAATGAATTTGAAAAATCCAAAAAATCTAATAAACACGCGTCATGAGGATATATAATTTGAAAAATAAGATTTAAAAATCTAATAATATGAAACTTCGATGAAAGCTATGAATACACACTCATATAGATTGAAAATAGGATTTGAAAATCTCACATCACCGTGTTGAGAATGTTTTAAGATATTATATAATTAAAACCTAAAACCGTGTTGATAATGTTTTAAGATATTATATAATTAAAATTTACTTTTAAACCTAAAATTTATGCTGAAATGTTTCATTAAAGTTTCATGAAATTTCCTGCACACGAAGATGCTCAACCCTTGTTAAAACTTATAAAAAAATATTAAAACTTACAAACTTATAAAAAAATATTAAAACTTACACTCGGGTCTATAAATCGAGATGAACAGGACCGGACTTTCGGAATTCCCCAAGGTTACTAACAAATATTAGTTTAATTGCATTAAACTCCAACCAACTTACCTTTTAGATTTGTAGAGTTCACAAAAGTTAAATACTCTTACTTATATTTATATCTAAAAATTAATAATATTCAAATTCATCTTTAATTCAAAATATTGTTTTTTAAATTTACAATGTTTGCACTCAAAGTTTTAAAATCAAAATCAAAATCAAAAGAAACCAATACAAAGATTGATATGTGCATGTTAATTGGGTTTAGTTTAAGTGGTTGGAAGGAATCATTGTTATCCTCCCCAATCAGTTCAAATCATGCAAGTGATATGTTGAGCTCATAACTAGTATATTGTTGATCCTTGTGCCCTGAAGATTCCAAAGTTTACTAGAAGTACAATCCTCAAAATGAGGGAAAGTACTTGGAAAGTTTTATGTATTATAATGGTTTTTGGAATATTGTCATGAAAATCTATTTGTTTTGTCTTACTCAAGCCATATTTCATATACGTCCTTTGCATTACTCCATCTATGAAGATTTGAGGACTTTAAAGGAAAATCTCCATTTGGTAAGGTGTATCATTGACATGAGGATTTTTCTCACAACTTTGAGATGATTCCCACATAATTAATTAGGAATATCTTTGTTTTTCTATGTGTATTATTTTTATTTAAAGATGAATCCATCTTGTTAAGTTGTCTTATCTTTCTTCATGTTTTAGAAAAGACTTAACTAAATTGTGTAAGGGAATCTATAGAGAATATCGATAAAATTGGATAGCATTGGAGGGCATGACCATAATTATGGTAGGTGGCAACATCAACATCATATTGCCCTTTGCAATAGTCATGTATGAAATTCATGTAGAGGAAGAAGGGAGATGGGAGATGGGAAAGGGCAACACTTTGCATTAGCTAGGATTTGTGACTAGACAAAGGTTCAACGAGGGATGATGTAGACAATATAGCTCATGACTATGACTCACTAAAACATGATACAAAAAACATGAGAATGAGTGATTATGGTTCTTTGAATCTGAGCGAGTATCATTCCCATGCTCATCCCCACACAACATTAGATGGACCTCCCTATTGTGCTCCATCTATGTAGCATAATCTAGAGGAACAATGTGACTTGGTGGAGTTCTAAGAAAGAAACAATGGAGGGGGATATGGCTTTGAAGCAAGTACATAATATAGGACACCAACCCTAATCTATGAAGAGGAAAACTTAATGAAGAACATAGAGGATAGAGAGGTGGTTGTTGAACACCAAAAGAGGGGAAATGTGGAGGGGGTTAAACTTGACACATGCCCAAGTACCATGGCAGGGGAAGCCCCCCCAAACATAATAATTTCAAGGACATTTCACCCAAAGTGACTCGCACAAGAGATCATAATTCAAAGGCACTATACATAGCTCAAGGATTCACAGGTAGACAGAAGACCACCACTATTCAAAATTTGGAAAGATTAGAGGAGAAGGTTCGGGCCCACATAGCTACCACCACTAAAAAACATATGACCATGGGAGCTTCACCTTGTTAACCAATATCTTATCTCGTTCATTCATAAATGGGGTTTTTAAAATTGTGAAAATAGAGTCAATATATTGTAGGTATTGGGGTGAGGGGGATGTGAGGTACTAGGGGTTTATATGTATTGGGGGGGTATTAAAAAGAGAATTTGGTAAAAATAGGGGATATCTAGTAAAAATAAAGGTTTTTTAATTGGAAATATGTATTGGGAGAGGGGTTCAACAAAAGGATATTGGAAGGTATTTATCAATAACTAGTGGAATTAAATGTATTCTTTGACATCCAATGAATGCACGTGATATGTCACAAGTTCACTAAGTGGAGACCCCATTCATATAACTTAGAAATTGACACCCATCATCATGGACACAAAGTTTTCATGGACTATAACCACCAAATATTTCCTAACCTTTGACCCCTACTTCCATACAAAAGAAATGAGAGCTTGTCACATGGACTTTGCCTCAGAGAAAGGGACCCCATTTTGAGTAATATCCTAGAGGATCCACACCAACACAATGAAAAAGACTACTTCCCACTAAAGGCCATCTAGGGTTTAGAGCATATTCCAATGGACTATGAAGAACCAAAGGGACAAGACAAACATAGAAGACAACCAAGCTAGACGAGACTCCTAACACCTCATTTTCCTTGAATACGATGATGAATAACACAATGTCTTTGTGGTTCACCTCTATCTCTGAGGCTATATAATCGATCTATTTTATTTTTACTGTTATTTTAGCATAGGATATAGGGTTAGGGGACAGGTTGTCTCAATTATTGTTTTGTTATGTTTTTTTGGGACATACTCAAACATTTTATGATCTATAAATGGTAGGCTTGTGGAGAGATTGTTTCATCAATTTGGATATTATGAAATTAATATGTTGAAACTAAAATTGTTTATCTTTATTTGCTACTTCATTATGCATAAAACCATGATTGTTCTGATAACGATAGAATGCACATTTAATTGTAGAAAGAAAACAATAAACAATCTCATATAGAGTTGGAAACAAAGAATTTGTGACTCACACATAAATAACACAAAAATATTTTAACCTGGAGACTCAATTTTGGGAAAACTAGCAAGGAATGACTTTGTTTGGCTTCTTTTAATGCTCTACATTTTTACGAGTTGGGTCTATACACCCTCATATGGAGAATTGATGTATTCTTACTCCTTGGTGGTGCTTTTACAATTTGTTGTTTAGCTTTGAGACCAATATCCAGTCTCTTTGCTATTATCATTGCACTCTTCTTTCCCTCTAAACTTCAAAACAATATGTCAATCTCTCGTATTCTCCTATTTCCAAAATAAAAATACTACCTTTTGTAGCGATGGGGTTTTAAAAGACCATTCATTTCATTTTCTCATATTTAATGGCTATTCACAGTCCTCCCTCAATTCATTTATTCTTCCCAGAGAAAGATGCAAAGGGTTTTTTCCTCCAAGAACACCAAGAGGTTCTCCCTTCATTTTCTAGTCAACATATATGCTTGTATTTTCACCTCTTTGAGGATGAAACATATGAGTCTGATGCTAAAATTTGGTGGAAATGTGGAGATGGTTGTCATGTTCATGCTATTAAAATTTCACCACCAATGGACAACAGAAAACCGAGTTAAAATTTCATGTTTTTGAGGAGTAAACTCACGAATTTGGGGCTAATTTTTGATGGGCATGTGTGCATATATGCCAACTCACTACAGTTCAAATTTCATTTGCATCCAACTTAATATGACCCTACTATGTTGAAATTAGGAAATCAATTTTAACTTGTCTTCTTTTATAACAACTTGTGTGCTTCCATAATAACATGTTTTGTGTCAACAATGGCAATCTTTTTTCGCTTCTAGAGTAGAAACATGTAGTTCAAGAATGAAACACTAAAAAATAATAATTAACTATTTCATTATTCATGATAAAAAAAATTAGATCACACCTCCCCAATGGGAAGTTTTTCATCCCTAAAATCTTATTGGTGAAGGAGATGGAAGCACAAGGCCTCCACTTATGTCCCCAAATCTACTACTCCATCAAATTTGAAGACTTCTTTCTTCTTGCTTGCCTCAACTAGTCTGGTTGTCTACCTTTGTTTTTTTGTCAAAAAATATATTTTTCCTCTCTTCATGTGCCTTGATGAGAAAGGCATTATCACCTTTAACCAAACATCACTTCACATGCATCTAGAGGTACAAATTCACATTTTACTTCATCAACATGATCAACATTAATGACAAATTTGATCTTGCATCTCCTAGTGATTCTCATGGTAAAATTCTCTTGGATCCAACCCAATGAACATGTTTGTACTAGATCAGTGGTTTTTATACCAAGCTCATCTACTAAGGTTTCAAAAATGAAATTACATTTAGAACTATTGTTAACAAAGCATTTACCTTTCGGTTCTTCACTTGAACTTTGATTTAGAAAAGTGCATTTATGTCTCCACTTCCCTTTGGTTGTTACAATATGGTGCAGATCATGATTTCATCCACATTAGAGGTGATTTCTATCTCTATTTGTCCCTTCTTGGTAACTATCAATGTTCCCCTCTTG
>JZKD02S0175808.1:105996-129312 GCA_000966675.3 Picea glauca
TCCCAGCATGTAGGTCCCCATGTCCCATGGCCACAGACTTTGTCCAGGCCGAATTCAACGAGCTGATTTTCTATGACTTTCTTCACCCCAGTGTTTGATCCTCTCTCTATAAACATTCTCCTCCCACGGCGCCCTGGATCACCCAAAACAGAGCATTCAAGGGTGTTTTTGGGAGGCGGCATTCCGTGGAGTTCTTTGCAGGGTCTTCGACTTCACTGTTAGGTATAATATCCATGCCCACAATATATTCATGTCTCTTCATCTTTTCTTTTGCAAATTATGTAACGCAAAAATATTTTGCTGACGACCACTGTGGCTTCTTGGATGTGTGTATAATGCCAGATTAATGGGCGAATCAGAGCCCTTTTTCTCAGAGAGCCTTTTGTTGGCTGCCTGCAAGCTATCTGGCAGTGTTTACATCAGTGGACGTGATGATCTCTCCTATGTGAGGACTGACATAGGCAATACAGCTATCTTCGCTTTCCGTGGTTCTCTTGATCCCCATCTCTTCACATACACAGCAACCAAATATGGAGAGTGTCAAATCAAGAATATTGGTTGTTTCGAGTGTTTGAAAGATGGGAACAAACATCCAGCCTCCGTCCATCAGGGTGCTCTCACCCAATTTCTGTACATTTCCAACAATTCAAGCGTTCAAGAAGAGGTTCTTACCATCCCATTCTTTTATTCTAAAATGCTTTGCATTGATTGTTGATTCAACAGAAACGAGGATCTCCCCCACCCAGACTGTAGAGCACCTCCTTTCTATCAGACGCAATTAACTTAAACCCCTTAAGAAAAGTACTAGTTAATTCAGGCTCCTTTCTGTACATAAAGAATTAAGATGAAGCTAGTTAAATACCACAAACCCTTATAGATAATCTGGGCCTATTCTTTACGCTATTTGATTCAGTAGCATAAGTGTATCTTCCATTTTCAGTTACACAAAGGCGCGTTTACTGTTAACCAGTATCCCACAATTAAATACACAATGTGATAGAGGGTTTCAGCGCTTAGATAGTTGGAGCTCGGCTGTACACGCGGTCGCCCACATAGGTTGTTACCGAAAATTTCAGTTAAAAGATTTTGATGCAGTTTCTAATGGAATTTAATGGTGTAATGGTTGTATTTTTTAAACATGCACTGTTTTGGTATATAAATTATTGATGCAGCATAGATTGCATCTCAAGATAAGAGTTGATACTGTAAATGTATTAAAGATGAAAAATTAAGAAGATTTGAGGGAAGAAAGACTTGATACTGTAAATGTATTAAAAATGAAAAGTTAAAAAGATTTGAGGGAAGAAGACTTGGTACTGTAAATGTTTAAAAATGAAAAATTAAGAAGATTTGAGGGAAGAAGAGTTGGTAGTGTAAATGTATTAAAAATGAAAAATTAAGAAAATTTGAGGGAAGAACTATTTACCCTTAAAGACTCGTGAGGGTGGGAAATATTAAAGACTTGTGAGGGTGAGGGAGGTGGGAAATATTAAAGACTTGTGAGGGTGAGGGAAATATTAGAGAAGTGGGAAAATATTTTTACTCCAACAAATAAGTTTGTAAAGAAATACCTCCTAAGCATAAGGCTAAAAGACTAATCTCCACCATGAGAGGGTTAAAGAGCATGGTCCCTTACTGATCAGCAGGGTTTTTCAGATCAGGGTTTATTGTAGTTAAAGATAGTTCCTTCTTAAAGTAAGAATGTCTTGTGCAAGTATCCTAGATGGATTTCTAGGCTTTGCAGATTCACCAGTATGGGTGATTTGGAAGTAACTTGTCAATGGATCTCTGAAATTGTTAAGGTTTTTTAATACTGTTGGAGATTACAGATTTTCCTGCTTACGCAAAAAAAAAAAAAAAAGTTTGTAAAGAAGGTCGAGGCCAGGCCTTCCTCTTGATATATATTCTCTCGATATTGGAGTAAGATTTTTTTTCCTTGTTGGGGAATCGACCTTCCTAGAACTTTGTTCTGCATAAGCAGAGCCTTGTGTGTTACAAGCTATCTTATTTTAAAACGGAGTATATATGTTGAGAAAGGGGGAGAGTGAGATACAGATTTTAAAACGGAGTATATATGTTGAGAAAGGGGGAGAGTGAGATACAGGGAGAAACTTATGTTTTGCGCAGCACTTGTGTGTGCTTGTGCGTTTAGCATAGTTTGAATGAAAACTGTTCAGAGTATGGGGCCACTGTTGTTGGGGAATCGATCTTCCTAGAACTCTGTTGTGTATAAGCAGAGCCTGGGGTGTTACAAGATCAATTCTCCTCATCCTTTATTCGCAATTGTTTCATAAGTAGAGCAATCCGTGAGAAGCACTTAGTTTGTGGGCTCCCTTTATGCCGCTACATCATTGGGTACCGGAGCAGGTTTCTTTGCTGGAGCTTGTGGGAAGGCTGTGTCTTGAATGAAAGTTGCAGGTTGTGAGTGGTTCGTATAGGCAGAGCTACTACTTCAAAGAGATCACTGCAAACTAGGAACCTGAGCATGAACAACTTGTGAGGGAGGAGAGAGACGAGTCATATTATCTGAGGACAATAATATTCGGATGGAAAGTAATTGAGAGTTGCAGCACAGACAGATGAGATACTCCTAGAGAGCTCCCTCTAAGTAGCTGAGTTTTGTGACTGATAAAGGTGTCAACAGACATGGGCGTCTGGAATGTTTAACAGTTATTGGAGGGGTAAGATGCTTGTTAAGCTTTCTCTAGAATTGTCTAACGTCAATTATGCTGAGAGGAAAAAAGGGAGGGATGCTCCTGTGGAGACCTCCTTTTGTGAAGGTCGGTTAAGTATTTGTTGAGACTTGAGAGGGGTGAAATGGTCCATATGAGCTCCCTCCAGATTGCATGAGGCTTAGTAAAACTCTGCGTGAATTTCTCATGAAAGACAAGGAAAGTGAAGACTTTCCATGTGAATTGCTAAGAGGATTGTTAAGTCATTATTGGAAGCGGTGAGATTGTAAGGAAAAGCTCGCTCCAAGAATATGCCACAATGAGCTGAGTACGTTTGAATGGTACTGTAGTAGTGCAGCCAAGGCGGCAATTGGAAAATGAATCTCAGAGCATACAGCCATAAAACAAAATCATGCACACAAATCTAACTAAGGCAGGCACATTGCTGAAATGAAATCATTAAAAATTTCAACAACAGATTTATGATTTATATTATTTTTCAGAAAACTAAAATTTACAACATTCAGGTCTCATGGGGCTTATGAAGTAAATTTGCTCTCTGGTCTAAGTTTCAGATGGGCTTTTAGAAATTTAAAGAAAAATTAATGGGCTTTTACCAAAGGAATTCTTCACCAGCCTCTGATTTCTAGCTGGATTCTTGGGTCTTCCTCTGCAACTTTTCTTATTTTCCTTTACCTTTTTTAATTTTTTAACCTCTGCACTTCGTTCTGCTCGTTCATACGTGGCTCTACAATAAAACTGAGCTAGCCTCCTAATATCGTATCCCATTTTTTCATACACTCATGACTCATTATTAAAACTTGGGCAGTCCTCTAAGAAATGATTTACCTACCTAAGTACACCCCTTTGTAATTTTGTCAATTAATTAGCACCTGGGTCAATTCATTTTTGGGCCCGAGAAATGGTGGTTGACCTTAAATGGTAAAAAATGCACACAAAACAACACTAGATTGGTGCGGACCGTTGGATTAGAGCAAAAATATACCAATGCTGAGGAGGGTTCCTTAACCCACAATTCATGTGGGCCGTCTGATTGCGGTGACCAATCCAATAGAAAGCAATGACGCTCTTGTTGATGTTTGTATGATCTGGATAGATACTTCCACATCTGTTGTGTGTATAACATGTAAAAGTCATATCGGTTTTGTGTTTAACATGTGGAAGGGTTTTGTGTTTAACATGTGGAATTAAGTCTTAACGTATTTAATGATTTAGGAGATTTATTTTAATAAAGTGATTATTAAAAGAATATATTTTTATAATTAATGGAGTTTAATTTAATTAAATGACTAAGTATTTGGTATTAGTGAATTAAATTAAACCTTAGCTATTAGATCATAAAGTGAAGGTGAGATCTAATCTCAATCATTGATCATTTTAGAGATCTATGGTTTTGGATTTAGGGTAAACTCAAGATTATAAAAGATAACTATGGATAATTTTAAGGATGAAAATTTATATTAAAATGTAGAAATACGGGTTAATCTTACTAGTCCTTAATATGAAAAATGTAAAATGTTTGACGATAGTTTTGTAAAAATATTCAAATTTATAAAGATTTTATATAGTTTCTATAAAATTTTGGCGATTTTTATGGTAAAATAATTCTATTCTATGGAATTTGGGCAATCGTTTTTACAAAAAATGGAAATCGACAAATCTTTTTTTGGGAAAAACCATGGAAAATTAGCCCGTTGGTGAAATTTAGCCCCTAAAATCATCTATGAAGGTAGCCTAAGTGAGAGGAGTAGACACACAGAGTGAAATAGGAGATCTCATTGATTTGGTTGAGAAAAACTTTCATCCAAGTGTACAAAGGAGTAGACATACACAAAGTGAAATAGGAGATCTCATTGATTTGGTGGAGAAAAACTTTCATCCAAGTGTACAGGGGCAAGGTTTGAGGAAAGGCGCAAAGGGGCAGCAAAGGAAGTAACAACCAACAAAATCGAAGGACGGATCTTGAAGTGTGTTAGGCTGGGCTATTTGTTGTTTTGTATTATTCCTTGGGTGGGCCATTATCCCAGGACAAGAGCCCAAACTTCATTTTAATAAAATCAACAAGGTACATGTTTTCCCTTAGGGGTTTTTCCAAGGGGTTTTACCAGAAAATTATGTGTGCAAATGTATACGGTTTCCTATTGTGCTTCCATTGATTTCATTATTTAGATCATTAAAACTCAATAGTGCTTTTATTCAGTAAATTTGTTTAATGAGTTTATTACAGTAAGGGTTTACTAGGAAGTAAATTGTCGGGTGTCGAGATTTTAACATGGTATCAAAGCATAATCTATGAAAATGAAGCCAAGTATACACAAGATCGTAATTTTTGCAGTGCGTGCATTTTTTATTGTCTATAGGTTGTGGGTTAAAAATTAAAAAAAAAAGGCAATCGTACAACTTTATGAGTTGTACAACATTCGTCGTACAATGTACGACGACATGGGTCGAGTACTGCAGACAAGGTAGAGGTGGTAGTGTTGTAGTAGCCAAAACTGTCGAAAGGTGACATGTTGCAACTGAGGGAGCCAGGCAGAAGTAGGTGGGCTGAGTGGCATGAGATGACGGTGTAGGAGCAATGTGTTTTTTGAAGCAAAATTTTGCCAATTTGACTAAATTTTAATTTTTTGGAAGCAATTTAGGCTAAACTTTTTCATTTTTTCATTAAAATAAAAAACTTGTATCCTAATTTATGATTATATTTATGCAGACACTTATATTTGTTTCCTAAATATAAACATTTTCCATGAACATATATTAGGTTTTCTTAATATTTTTGCCAAATCAATGATTCTGCATCCCAATTTTTTTGGTATATTTGATACATATGGATGATTAGTTAGTAGCAACTACTCTTGGGAAAATCGTGAATTTTCAATTGAAATCATGTAAATTTATATAGGGAAAGAAATGTTTTTAATACTTTACTTCTATTATTTTTTTCACTTCTTTCAACATGGAGGTGGTATATCATGTTGTATATTAGTGTGTAGAATTTTTTTCATGTATCTTTAAAGATATTTTCCATTACCATTTTTTTCTTGTTGTAAGTTCCTTCTAATTATTATGAAAATTTGTTTTTTTTCTCTAAAGATTCTTTCATAATTTTTTTTTTGTTAATTATTGTCAATGATACACATGTGACACACATATAATGATGTTGTTGCCAAATTTTAAAGGTAGTAACAAGAAATCAATCGGTTATCACCTAAGATAAATGATATAATTTTTTAACAAATATGGTTTGATCACCAATTGGTATGATAAGTTATGATTTATGTGGTTTGAAAAAAAACACATTGCACAAGAGTGATCGCGGGCATGTGGAGGAAACGAAGGGCGTGGAGGTTGGGTGCAGGAGATAGGGGGCAGCGGGCTGTTAGAGCAGCCGCTAGCCAGTTGACAAGACCAACCACTGCAACACAGCCAACCGACCACATTTTCCATCAAGGTCGTAGCAGACCGCCAACACAGAGAGTTGGCCAGAAGGCCAATAAGGTCAACCACAAAGCCAGCCAAAAGAGTTGTTAGCACAACCGTCGGGGTAGAAGACAGTCATAGAGAGCCCATGAAGCCTCGAGAAGGCTCAACAAAGCCTTTAGGTAGACCAGAAGGGCTTAGGAAGCTCAGAGAAGTTGTTGGGTAGCCCATAAGGGTTCAGATAGCCCCATAAAAACCCCAACAACAGTTGGGAAGACTGTAGGAAGCCCTAGATAGACCCCAACAATAGTCATGTAGACCATAGGAAGCCCCATACAAACCCGATCAACAATCGGGAAGACCGCAGGAAGTCCCGGGTAGAAGCAAAAGTTTGCTGGCAACAGGTCTTGGGTAGGGGTTTGGGTAACCAAAGGTCAATTTTGTGCTTGAAGAGATAAGCACAAAATTCTTTAGTTTTCATGCCTAAAGGACTAGGCACATTTTCAACAGTTTGTGTTCTTAGTAATATTTCTTATTTGGAGATGGCTGCAACCGGTTTGAGGTTTGAGGACATGCTGGAGGATGCATCCCTTGGAAGGAAAGGATCACATTGGTTCTCATGGAGAACATATTGTGGGAGTTTGCTAACACAAAGGTGACCCCACCGACAGATCCTAAAGACCTGGCTTCCCATGAGTTAAAGGATGTGATTCCAGGAGGATCATCTTAGATTTGATGAAGGATCATTTGATCCCTCACATATCTAAGAAGAAATTAGCCACAAAGATGTTTGTAGCTCTGACGAATCTTTTTTAGAGAAACAATACAAATAAGAAGATGGTGTTGAGAGAAAAGATTAGAGACACCAATATGACCAAATCGGATATAGTGACTAGTTATCTCACCAAGATCACTCAGGTATGTGATCAATTGGCAGTTGTTGGGGAAGTCGTGTCAGATGAGGAGTTGGTGTGGACGACCCTGAATGGTTTCTCTAAGCCATGGGCCCCATTCATCAATGGCATCATAGCACGAGACACTTCCCAAGTTTGACAGGCTATGGGGATGATTTCATCCAAGAGGAGATTAAAGAGGAATCTCTAGTAGGTCGATAGGTCAGTGATGATGAGAATCGGGCCCTTGCTAGTCAGGCAAGGAAGAGTAGGGGGAATACAGATGGAGAGTCAACTTCACAGGATGGAAAGAAGAAGGATTTGAGCAAAGTGAAATGCTTTGTGTGCTACAAGAGTGGCCAATATGCTTCACAGTGTCGAGAACAAAAGAAAGGGAAGAGTAAGTCTCAACAGATAGCAACATCTACAGAAACTCAAGTCAAGGAGTTTGCTTAGAAGTTTGAGAGAGAATTCTTGTTAGTCTCTTGTCTTTCTGGCATAGATTCTGATAGTGCATGGTTTGTGGATAATGGGGCTTCTCGTCACATGACAGGGACACATGAGTTGTTCACTAGTTGGTTAGAGACACACTTAGATCTACATGTGGAGCTTGGCACTCATGCCAAGTGTGGTGTAGAGGGAGTTGGGACAATCATGTTCCAGCTAGCGTGAAGAGGTTTTCTAGAGGTGGGGGATGTGTTGTATGTCCTGGAGTTGAGGAGGAATTTTCTCTCTGTCTCATCTCTGGAGGACAAGGGATATGCAATCTTGTTCTAGAATGAACAAGTGTTCATGCATTCAGAGGGAGCTAGCCTTGACACAACAATCAACATTGGTGTCAAAAAGGGCAAGGTATACAGGTTGCAGGGAAAGCATGTAGGTAGAACCAAGGGGATCTTGGATTGATGTCAGTGACAGACAATGAGGAGCAAGAGGCTCCGAAGGGTGATCATAATTCACAGACTTCCAGTGTGGGAAGTCAACCTTCAGATGGAAAGAGGGAGTTAGCCCCTTTCTAGCTCTGTCAGGATACCTAGTTGGTACGAGATAACATTGATGGATGCTTAGGAGCAAGATGAGGCTCCTAGGAGCACATTGAGGGAGAGCAGGTCTTCGACGAAGTTTCCAAACTTCACGGCATTGATACGTAGCGTCATCGATTTCGTGACTTCCATTATTCAGGGAGTAGTTGACTAGCAAGGTTGGAGGGATGTCAGTGTGCAAGATGATGTGTGCGACATTGTGCCAGGGTCGGAGAAAGAACCAGTTCCAGGTGGCTCTTCGAGAAGTACCTTCTTCGCTAAGAGGGATTGTCGATGTTTGTAGCATCGGACATGTACTTCCACATCGGTTTTGTGGAGATTCACTTTAATAAAGTGATTATTAAAGTGAATTTACTTTTGTAATTAATGGAGTTTAATTTAATTAAATGCCCAAGTATTTGGCATTATTAAACTAAATTAAATCTTGGCCATTAGATCATAAAGTGAAGGTGAGATTTAATTTGAACCATTGATCACTTTGGAGATCTAGGGTAAACTCAAGATTATAAAAGGTAGCCTAAGTGAGAGGAATAGACACACACAAAGTGATATGGGAGATCTAATTGATTGGGTGGAGAAGGACTTTCATCCAAGTGTGCAGGGGCAGGCCCATCCGAGGAAAGGAGAAAAGGGGAAATAAAGGAAGTAGCAACCAACAAGATTGAAGGACAAATCTTGAGGTGTGTTAGTCTAGGCTATTTGTTGTTTTGTATTATTCCTCGAGTGGGCCATTATCTAAGGATGGGAGCCCATATTTTATCTTAATAAAATCAACAAGGTATTGGTTTTTCCTTGGGGGTTTTTCCAGGGGTTCTTGCCCAGAAAATTACGTGTGCAAATGTGTATTGTTTCCTTATTGTGCTTCTGCTGATTTAATTATTTAGATCGTTAAAACTCAGCCGTTCTTTTATTCAGTAAATTTGCTTAATGAGTTTATTACAACAAGGGTTTACTAGGAAGTAAATTGTCGGGTGCTAGGTGTTGAGATTTTAACAGCTCCTACGTCAGGTCTACCTGGTAAGAAAAAAAGTGAGTTCATGCTCACAAGATTGGTAGGATTGTCAACAGAAAACTAAGTAATTCTTTCTGACTCCATTTTTGGAGTCCACGTGGCTTCATTTAGGTCTTAATTCATCCAAATAAATATATATTTTTTAGTCTTTTGGTTTTTCATTCTTCCTACAACCCTTTCATCTAGAATTTTTGTGATTTCCTCTTTCTCACAGAATCTGCTCTCTCCCATCAGTTACATGATCATCATATTTTTCAACCATTCCTTCATGATATTCATATAAATGAGTAACATTAAATGAGGGTGAGATGTCTAACTCTACAGGCAGCTCCAAACATAAGCATTATCATAAATTTTCCTTATAAGATTACAAGGACCAATCTTTTTTATCTTCAATTTATTATAAGTGTCGTTGGGAAATCTTTCTTTTCTTAGATGTGCTAAAACTAGATCTTCCTCTTCAAAGATTTTAATTCTTCTTTGTGTATCAGATCTCTGCTTGTATTTCTCGCTGCTATTTTGTAACTGTTTCTGTGCATGTTCTTGAACTTCTTTCATTTGATCTACAAAAGATTCAACATGTGTACTCTTTGGCTTCCTTTTGGTAATGGTGCCAAGTCAACCACTCATGTGTACTCTTTTGGCTTCCTTTTGGTAATGGTGCTAAGTCAACCACTCCTCTTTAGGGATCTTCCATGAACAATATGAAATGTACTTTTATTTGTAGATATGTTCAATGAAATATTGTATGCAAATTTAGTTTGTGTCGGCACTGGATCTCATTGTCTTGGTCTTTCACCAACTAAGCATCTTAATAAATTTCCAAGACTTTTGTTAACAACCTCATTTTTCCCATCGATTTGTAGATGATAGGCATAACTAAACTGCAATTCAACATTTAATTTATTCCATAATGTTTTCTAGAAATGTCCAATGAACTTGCCATCTCTGTCTGATGTTATGCTTTTAGGTAATCCATGCAATCTCAAAATTTCTTTGAAAAACAAGACAACTATGCTAGTGGCATCATTAATCTTTTTACAAGGCATAAAATGTGTCGTTTAAAAAAATATGTTAACAATAAAAAAGATTGAATTATTACTTCGTTGGGTTCTTGGTAATCCCAACACAAAATCCATGCTAATGTCCTCCCATGATACTTTTGATATCGACAATGGCACATACAATCTTCCTCCCATCCTTCTCTAACAAAAAATGTCTTCTTTACACCATCATGAACAATTCTTCTATGAAATTGCTAAGGCCTACTCAATAGCAAATGACATGCATCCATTAGCACAGCATCACACAACACTCTACCATGATATTTTCCATATGAAAACTTGTTAAACAATGTTTGGAATCATTGACATGATGTCCTTTTTGTAGCCATGAGACCATATAGTCATTATGATACAATATACATTTCAAATTTAGTTTCTCAATGACCTTTATGGATACTATATTTTCTATGGTACCTCCATCAACAATTAAAGAGCAACACTTACATCCAATTTTGCAGATGGAATTCAAAAATGACGTCCTTTGGTCTAGCTCTTTTTCTTCTACCTGGCTTTCCGACTTCAACAATGTCCTTCTTAACATCAAATTCTTTCATTTCTCTTGCTGTACTTCATCAACATTATCAACAATTACATATTTAGATGTGTACTCATCTCTTTGAGCAACATGACCCTTACTCTCTTGCCTCTTGTTAGTATGTAAATGTTTTGGATATTCAAAAGATTTATGCCCTATTGTTTGGCATTTTTAGTGAATCATTGGGGACTTTCCAACCCCTCTACCTCTAACGTTCCCTCTTCTTCCAAAGGTTCCACTACTTTGTCCTGTTCCAAACGCACCTCTACCTTTACCTCTTACAGTTTTCCCTTGAGTACTTGGATACCTTCTTGAGAAATTCTTCTCAACCTTCAGGACAAGTCGATAGGCTTCTCCGACTGTCCTAATTCTCATGATACTCATCTCGTCTTGAATGACATACCTCAGGCCATTGATATACCTAGCCACAATGTCCTCTCCTTCATCACTATGCTTTGACCTAATAGACAACGTATACAATTCCTCTCTATATTCTTTTACACCGATCTCTTTCTGCCTAAGGTTCTATAATTTTCTATACAAATTCAAAGTATAGTCAACATTCATAAATTTACCTTTAAATTTGGCCACCATTCTATCCCAAGTCTTGATTTTTTCTTTGCCTTTCCTTTGCTTCTTTAGCTACACATTGTCCCACCATAAGGATGCATGTCCTTTCAGCTTCATGCAGGCCATCTTCACTTTCTTAGGGTCTTCAATTTGGTCCATATCAAAGAATTTTTCCATGTCTCTTATCTAGTCAATTAACTCTTATGAGTTTAGACTTCCTAAATAGATAGGGGTTTCCATCTTTGTTTTTCCCCTCAAATATGTCAAGGCTTTAATGGTTCTCTCATGAAGGGATTACACTGCCTCAACTGCTTCTCGTCTCAGCTTACAATTCATCATCACTCACGTCATGAGCTTCAAGTGTTGTTTCTCTTCTCTGAGTTGTCTCTATGGCTTCCAACCTAGCTTGAGTAGCTCTCAATGCTTGGATTACCTCATCCACAACACCTTCATGTTGCCTCTTACCTCTCCATTGCATGTTTTCTTCTCTTCTATTAACCATATTGTTTCCCTTGCACAAATACCTTTTTCTTACAATTCTACTTAACAAAATTGTCTTGTTGGAATTATAAATTCCTCCAAGAAAAATTCTACCTAACACTTTCCTTAGGGTGAAATTGTTTTTTAACAATAGAACACCCTTGCTCATATACCAAACTAGGACACCCTTGCTCATATACCAAACTTGGCGCATATGTGAATGTGTTTTAAAAGAAAATAGACAAATAACACTATAATTGGAAAATGAACCTTAAAGACCAGAACCACAAAGTAGAATCATGCACACAAATCTAACTAAAGCACACGCATGCACAAATGAAATCATTAAAAACTTCAACAGTAGATTTCTATTACTTCTACAAAACTAAAATTTACAACATTCAAGTCTCAAAGAGCTTCTGAATTCTTAAAGTAGATTTTGCAAATTGCTCTAGGTTTCAGATGGGATTTTACAAACTCAGAGAAAAGCTTAAAAAAAAGGTTCACTCCAGAAATTATTCACTTGTCTTTGATTTCTAGTGCTCGATTCTTTGATTTTTCTCTACACCTTTTCTTCTTTTCCTTTTTTGTTTCACCTATACACTTCATTTAATTAACACCCGTGTCAATTACTTTTGGATGCGAGAACAATGGTGGTTGATCTTATCACCGGATAGGGTGTCTGAAGGGTTAGCAAGTCAGTTCACACACGCAGCAGGCCTCCGGGACATGCAATGGCCACGTGCAGGCTTAACCATGACGCTTCCCATACAGGTTTGATGGCAAGAGATAATGGCAAGGATGACCCCTCGCCGACGACAGAGCAGTAGGTGGCTACAACTCGTTCAAATGATGCCATTAGTACTGGTGAAAATCATGCTTCCATCTGCGGCAATGAACTCCACACGAATGATGGTTGTCCTGAGAATTCAATTCTCGGCTTGGTCTGAAGGTAGTTCTCAAAGCCTACCGCAAAACTGGTAATTATGTATCATCTTGACATACCTGTGTCTGGAAGGCGGTTTGTCTTGGATAGTTCTGGCAATTGGGTGCTGGTTCCTTTTTCCACCTCTATAGCTTCGCGTGCCTCTCGTAAGGGAAAAGCTGCTATCCACAAATCCAAAGCGGATTCTAAAGCTGATGTTGATGCTTTGGAGAAACAAACCGTTCCCTACTCTCCCTGTGACATTCGTGGTTGGTCAAGAAGAATGGAGGTGTCATTTAGTCAGCTCAGGAGGGATCCTTGAAGGATACCCCACTCTGATTCACTCTGCCAAAGGAGATGGCATTGGAAATATTCGGTTTGAGGCTCAGGTTCCTCCGTCATGATGTCTACGTCTATTGTCTTCATTTTTGTTTCATTCGCTCTCGGAATTTGTCAAAACACCATCTAGTTAGGTCAAATCTAATTATATTTTGGAGGATGTTTTTAGTTTCTTTTTGAACACTATATGTTCTCTAATTATTTAGTTTTTCACTTTGTTCTGGTTTCCTATGGACAAGCCAACATACTTTATGTCTTTCTAAACTCTTGGCACAAAACAGACTAATAGTAGCCTCTTTGCTCATGGTGTCATCTCTGTACATTATGTTATTATTGTAATAGAAGTACATTATGTTATTATTGTAATAAAATAGATCTATTTACTTACCCCAAAAAAATGGTGGTTGATCTTACACGGTCAAATGCATGTAAAACAACCCTAAAGTGATGTGACCGTTGGATGAGAGAAAAATAATCCGAAGGTGAGGTGAGAAGTCGTTGTGGGTCAAAAATGAGGTGATGTCACCTCGTGCTTCCTCCACCCGCAATTTATGTGGGTTGTCCGATTTCGGGCCCAATGCAACGGTGGAGAGGGATTGCGGGTGGTTTAGGTGGGTGACCTCGTTGTACCTCGCATCCACCCCCAATGGATCACGACTATTGGATTGGCAGGCCAGATCCAACAACAGAGTTGAGTGATTAAATGTGAAAGGAGAACATGGCTTTTTCATTGAGTTATAGAGGTTATTACCGTAAAACGACTCAGAGAAGAATATCAAGGTGCTTTGTTCTACATAGCCTAAGAAGTGGAGAGAATTGTAGTATCCATTAGGGCTAATTTGCTATGAAGGTTGGATGATTTGTAGGAGAGATAAGGCGCAGAAGAAAGAAAAAGAAAACAACCATGAAGAATGGGCAGCATTGGAAGATGTAGTGGCTGAAGATAGTTGTCCATTCGTCGCTGACATGGTGGAAGTGAATTGTTACCACAATGGTGCACAATGTCAAGGGGAAGCATGCAATTGCGATAGTACCAATGTTGAAGTGCCTATGAAAATTATGATTTCCTAAGATTGCAACAGTTGATGTGTGTTCAGAATCCAGATATGAAAAAATTTGAAGCTATTTCTAAGAGAAACGCCAAGGTTGAAGATGATGGTGGATTGAAAAGCGTTGCAATTCCAAAGCAACCAATTCTTTCACTAGTAAAACGGACGAGATGAAGGATGCACGATGATGAAGGAGCTTGTAATTGAATCCGTGCCTAAAGATGAAGAGAAGAGTTTGGAAGCAGAGATTACTCTCTTATTTCCCAAAGACAAAGCAGAAGTGAAGGCTCAAGATTTTTGTGATGACAAGATTTCAGTAGAGAAGGTAATGACATCAGATCACAGGAAGGATTCGTGAAATCCTAGTAGGAATGATCCCTATGGAGAAAATCCAAGACGGCGGGACAGATTATGTCTACATAAAAGACTAGTAATGGAAGAGGATTCTCTCAAGCAGAAATAAGTTGGCAATATTTCAAAGAGTATGGTAACGGACCAACATTTTCACCCTTTCCAGTCAGATGAAAATAATGGGAGTTTAAACCTGCGAGTTTTAATTGAAATCTAGACAAAATAATCTGAATGAAGTAGGTGTTTTTGAGGCTGCTGAATCCTTTCATGTGACTGGAATCTACAATTTCGGTCCATTCATGGTCAATTTAAACAAAGATTGGATCATTGAATTCTAATGGGGGCAAATTGGAAAAGGGGCAAATTGTTGTGCCATTATCCTACTCCATATTTCATCAAAGGTGAAGACATTTGATCAAATGCAGTTCTTGCACCAAGAAATAGAGGTGCCAAAGAAAAAGGACATTGCAGAATTGTAGTACAGAACTGTTAGAATATTGTGATTACTTTTGTTAATAAAAAAATTCTAGATGATCGGTGTTGTGAGTTTCGAGGTTGATTTTTAATTAAATCTAGTTTCTTCTAGACATTGCACCTAGACAGATTTTTTCACCTAGATCTTTCTAGAAGACTGTTTTAGAGTGTTCTCCTATATGTATTTATAAAATTATATCTCATTTGTGAAGCAATGCATGGTTGAAGTTTATGACTTAGAACAACAATTCAAGGTGTTCTTCTGTTAGTTGATGAATGTTGTAGCACTCATAGTAAATCTCTCTGCTTCCTTCCATCAATGGTATTATAGTAAGGTTGGAGCCATACTTCACCAGTGAAGTGAAGGGTTTTTGCATGAGCTAGTAAGAGAAATGTCATTCTATTAAATTTGTGACTGATGAATACATTCTTGTTGAGTGATGGTGAAAATTTTTCCAAAAATAAATTGAATTTCCAGTAAATGGATCTAGTAGATACTCATAACATGTGTTCGAAAAATTGCAATTTCTTTTGTTAATTTAAAGGAAGAAAAAGGCTTTTGTCTTGTCTAAAAAACTAAAAACTAAAAAATGGCTTCAAGCAGTAGTAGCCTTGCACCACCACAGATCCTCATTTCCATAGGGAAGAATTACGAAGTTTGGGCAGTCAAAATCATGACATTGTTACATTCTCGACATGTTTGGGATTTTGTAGTTCATGGGTATGTAGAACTAGTTGATCAGGTTGTCGAACAAGCCTTGACAAATACTCAAAAATATCATCTCAGAGAAAATAGGAAGAAGGATGCAAAAACACTCTTTCTCATCCAAAATGGATTTGGATGACAGTATATTTCTCAAGATCTCAGCAACAAAATTCTCAAAGATAGTTTGGGACATTTTAGGTATCAACTATCAAGGCATTACCAAGGTAAAGACAATCAAGTTGTAGACATTAAGAATGAATTTTGAGAATTTGAAGATGAAGGAGTCAAAGTCAGTAGACCAGTTCATGAACATTGTAAACCAATTAAGAATGAATGGTGAAGAACTTCCAGATCAGAAGTTTGTAGAGAAGATACTTAGAACCTTGCCTAAGATGTTTGATGCAGTGGTTGTAACCATTGAAGAGTCCAAGGACTTGACACAACTATTAGTACATGAGTTGTTGGGATCTTTGCCATCACATGAATTCAGAATAAATATGAATGATGATTCATCTTTGGAAAATGCATTCAAATCTCAGGTTTCTATCTCAAGAGGTAAAGAAAGATTAAGGTCAAAAGGCAAGGGTCGGAGTAGTAGAAGCAGTGACCAAAGAGATAGTAAGGAAGATTCAAAACAAGAAAGGAGACCATATCAAAATCCTCATAGCTCAAGGGGGGGTAGTAGTAGAAGCTCACAGCTAAATCAGAGGTATGACAAATCCAATGTTAAGTGTTTTTACTGTAATAAGCTAGGTCATTATGCACATCAATGTAGGAAGAAGAAGGTTGACTTTAACAAGCATGATGCAAACTATTCTAACACCTCTGAGAACTATGAAGATTCTTTATTCCTTACTTGTAATGTTTCCTAAGAGACTTCTAATGATATTTGGCTTATAGATAGTGGGTGTAGCAATCACATGACAAGAAATAGAAGCCTAATTGCAAACCTAGATGTTTTAATAAGGATTGAAGTCAAATTGGGGACAAACAATATTATAAATGTTATAGGAAAATGAATGGTCAACACCTTGACCAAACAAGGCCAAAAAAGGCACATACCAGATGTGTAATATGCCCCAGGTTTGAAACATAACCTCATTAGTGTTGGCTGACTTACCCAAAAAGGGTATAATGTAATTTTTAAGGAAAATAATTGTTTTATTTATGAAAAACCTCCTGGTAAGATGTTGATTGCTAGGGTGAATATGCCAAATAATAGAATGTATCCTCTTGCTATGAATTATGGTACACAAGATGCCTCATTTGCCCAAAAGGAAACATGTTTGGATGAATTTTGGTTGTGACATTTCAGACTTGGTCATCTACATTTGGTGGCCTAAAATTATTGTAGCAGAAACAGATGGTTAAAGGTTTTCCTCCCATTCAAGAGCCAACTAGTTCTTGTCAAAGTTGCATTCTGACAAAGCAACACATGGACAATTTCCCTAAAGGAGTGTCTTATAGAGCAAAGTCACCCTTGGAGCTGGTTCATACATATTTGTGTGGCCCAATGCAGACCCAGTCACTAGGAGGAAGTTACTACTTCCTAACCTTCATAGATGATTACAATAGAAAAACTTGGGTATACTTTCTTGCAAAAAAATATGAAACTTTTGACAAGTTTAGAGAATTCAAGGAATTGATGGAGAAGTAAAGTAGCCATCAAATTAAAGTGTTAAGATCAGACAAAGGAGGTGAATATGATTCAAATTATTTTCATGTTTTCCATAAGCAACATGGCATCAAAAGACAATTTAGAACAAAGTATACACCTCAACAAAATGGTGTAGCAAAAAGGAAAAACAAAATCATTATGAATATGGCTAGAAGCACGATGAAAGCAAAACATTTGTCAAATGATTTTTGGGGAGAAACAATAGCTTGCTTTGTTTATGTTTTGAACAGATCTCCCACTAAAAGTGTGAAAAGTCCCACAAGAAGCATGGACAACTATGAGCTGCAGTGTAGCACATTTCAAAGTATTTGGTTGTGTGGCATATGCTCGTGTGCCTAAAGAGTTGAGAAGAAGGTTTGATGATATAAGTGAAAAGTGCATCTTTCTTGGGTGCAGTGATCAGTCCAAGGCATATAAATTGTATAATCCAGTTACAAAGAAGGTGATAATCAACAGGGATGTTGAATTCAAAGAAGATGAAGAATGGGATGGGATCATAGACAAGACTATAACTGTTGGAGAAACAAACAATTATAGTCTCGCCTATGCTCCCATCCAATGACATCAGATCCTCTACCGCCTCAGGAATCCATAGGTCAAAGATGCTACATCCAGACAAGAAGAAAAACAACAAGCGTCTAAGTGATAAACGATGAAAGATGGGCAAGATGACATCAGATCCTCTATCGCCTCAGGAATCCATAGGTCAAAGATGCTACATCCAGACAAGAAGAAAAACAACAAGCGCCTGAGTGATAAATAATGAAAGATGGGCAAGATGACAATAGATCCTCTACCGCCTCAAGAATCCATAGATCAAAGATGCTACATCCAGATAAGAAGAAAAACAACAAGCGTCCAAGTGATAAACGATGAAAGATGGGCAAGATGACAACAGATCCTCTACTGCCTTAGGAATCCATAGATCAAAGATGCTACATCCAGACAAGAAAAACATAACAAC
Organism: Picea glauca; assembly: GCA_000966675.3. Classification (NCBI taxonomy): domain Eukaryota; kingdom Viridiplantae; phylum Streptophyta; class Pinopsida; order Pinales; family Pinaceae; genus Picea; species Picea glauca. Next base: position 124,193 of record JZKD02S0175808.1, read on the forward strand.
ATGTAAACTAAGAAGACAGTCTGATAAAACAACTCAAAGGAATCTTCAATAACATAATATTTTACAATCCATGCCCCTCAGGCTTACAAACAAAAAAATACAGAGCCCTGCTCCTAAAACTCTTTCGGCTCTCCAGCCTCTGAACCCCCCCTTTGCTTCGTTTTGATCTCCTGCTTTTATACTCAGAACGGTGGTCCACTGCCAGGAATGTGATCTGGTCATCCCATCCAAGGCTTTTCTCTTGTGCATCCTTCTATCAGACTGTGCAAGCATCGTCGTGATCAGTATGGGCCTGCAAGATGAAACCGTCCATCGAGGTACCTCGGGCTGATAGTTTTGTCTCCTCGGCCAGAGCTTCCATGCCTTCTATTTATGGATTGAGCTGAGGTTTCAGCTACTAGTCCTTGTTCATTAACTGAATCCTCTTCGGGATCAGAGCGCAGCTGGACGACTAGCGGGCGACCACGTGCTGCTCATAGATTGGGCGTTGAATAAGCAGGGGGTTTTGAGGCTGCAAAAGCCAGTCCTTGTTCATTGGATGAACCCTCCTCGGGATCGGGACGGGACTTGACTATTAGGGGGCGGCCACGTGCTGCTGTTGGATATGACGTTGTAAGAGCACGTGATTTTGGGGCCGTCGAAAGAGGTTTGGACCCACACTGCTTTCGGGCCCGAAATGCACCATCTTCCACCATGTAGCCTCCCCACAATACCAGGGTTTGGATTTCGGCCGCTTTTGGATTTTAACGTCCGTGCAGCTTGCGGTGCCGAAATAACTGGTGGCCGTTGATCTACGATCTGGGCGCACCTGCTATTTTAGCGCCCCCGCTAAAAATTTATCTGCCCGCCAACTATGGAATTCCTCCAACCGCACTCAGAGATGGCGCTAAACTGAACTGTGCAGGGGATCTCCGCTGCTGCAAACTGCACCCGCCTGCTGCTTGGGCTCATGGCTGTCACCTGCGACCCTGAACAACTTCACGTGATAACATACCCTTCAACGAGGACGTTCAACTTCAATCAACTAGGGGGTTTGATTGAGGAGCATCAGTGTACCTTACCGTTTCAGTTACACAACGACTTATTTACTGGAGACTATTATCCAGCAACTGAATACACGATGTAATGGAGGGTTTCATTGCTTAGACAGTTGCCGCTTAGGTGTAAATGCGTTCGCCCACCTGGACTGTTTTTTAGGAATTCAGTTATGAGGTTTTGATGCAAGTTGTTAAGGAATATAGTGTTGTGATCGTTGTGTTTTGTAAACATGCTCTGCTTTGGTAAATAAAAGGGAGTTATGTGTCGATAGAGTGGGGAGAGTGAGTTATAGGGAGAAACTTAGAGTTTGTACATTACCTGTGCATGCTTGTGTGTTTGGCAGACTGTGAGTGAAAATTACGGTTCAGAGTACGGTGATTGTGTTATACTCGGATCAATAAGTTTGTTAATAAGGCTACTGAAGCCTCCCCCCTTGATGTATATTATTTCAATGCGGGAGTAATATAACCAGGCTTTTCTGTAATCGACCTACTGAGAACTTTGTTTTGTAGCGGACCTTTGTGCGTTACACGTTCACTTCTCCCGGTCCTTTCTTCGCATATTCTTACAAGTAGAGCACTCTGTAATCGTTGAAGCGCTTAATTTGTGAGTTCGCTATGTGTAGCTGCATCACTATCGCACTTTAATGTGACATCTCATGCACCTTAAATTAGAATGGAATAGAATATTTTGAAGTATATTAATTTGTGAGTTCACTATGTGTAGCTGTATCACTATATGATTTTAATGTTACTTCTCATGCACATTAGATTAGAATGGAATATAATATTTTAATATATATGTTTATGGGAGATCTCGTAGAATCTATGTAAAAAAATTACAAAATTTACAATTTTTATATTCATTTATAACATATTCATATTGGGTGGTGTTCTAAAACCTTCTTCATATAATTATATAGGTTTTTTTTTGGTAAATTCAAAATGTTACTTAAAGCTACTCAAATCTTCATGCTGAAATGAGTGCTTCTATCTTACTTCATACATAAGACAATATATCTCAGGTTGATACAATTTTTTTTTCTCACTAAGTTCTTGTTACAACTTTTCAATTATTCTCATTTGTACAAAGTCTTGAATGACCAATCTTTTATTCAACAAATCTTTTTTCTGAATTCCACATTTTTTAATCCATTTCATCCCATCACTATACTAACCTTTACCGTGAGATCAAATCTTTGCTTATATCAGTAATATGTATATATCCATATGCTTTATTTTGATAATATATGTAATAAATTGGTATAATGTTTCTCTTTCTAAAGGTAATATACATGTTTCTGGTACATCATAGTAAGGGGTTTGTATTTTAACTCCTAGTTCCTCTACTAGAAATATTTTTTGAGCTCTTTCATCTTTCTTCCAAGATTCTTTGGAGAGGTCAAGAGCCTAAACATGACTGCCATACAAAATTATTGTTTGCACTAATGTTTTGAAAGCTTACTCAATTTTCAACTCCATAGATTATTTTTTCTGCATTTATTTTGCATAGAACAGAATGCCTTGATACCCTATTACCTATTTTTACACACAACAATTACAATTATAACTACAATCAAAATCAAAGACCTAAGTATTTGTAAGAAGTAACTACCTCTGATTATATCATATCAAGTGTTATTAACTTATTTTTTATATGAACTTTTATTTTAAAGTAGCCATAAAAATTATATCATATCAAGTGTTATTAACTTATTTTTTTATATAAACTTTTATTTTAAAGTAGCCATAAAAAAAATGTTTAGGAAGATGTTTTTAAAGACTATCTTTATTTGTTCTTTGCCAATAACACAACATTAGTTATATAAATTAACTATGACAAAACATAACCTTAATGTTCTCCATTAATTTCTAATTTCTATAAAATAATGAATTGCCTAAACACTTTAAAGACAAATGCACACAAACACAAACTATGCTGATAAATTGTCTCAAAACCAATCCCTAGATATGGTATGCAAGGCCAAATTTCTCCAACTTCAATATTTGATACTCCATTTGTGTTAAGTGTCTTCTGAAGTTTCAGATTGAGTATGTTTAAGCTTTCAACTTCTAGGTTCATCTTAAACCCTGTTTTTCATGGATTTGTAGCTATGTTATGGAAACAATTTAATTTTGTAACAAACTTCGTTTTGATTTGTCCGAATTTGAGGATACAAGCAGTCAGAGTTTCGGGTTTCAATGTATTTGGAATTTTGATCGATACAAATTCCTTGAGTTATGGTTGTAGGCACAGAACTCTGATGAAACCTGAAAGTCTGTCAAATTGCCTGGAACTTGGTCATGGTAGAACTCTCCATTAAACCTGAACTTCTGCCAATATTTTTTATCAAATTTGTCGCATAAAAGAAGGATTCACGTGTATGCACCCAATGAACTTTGTAAATTCAATGCACTGCTACACATATAAACAAGTTAGATGCAAACACATAGATCTTCACCCCCACCCACGCTATAGAACAGCGAGCTTGTTAAAATAATCCTTACTTGTACATGGAATTTATATTTCGTAATTTTGATCGTTGTTACAGGCCTGTCTGGACTATGAAAGGGGGAAGACCGTGGTGTTTACTGGTCATTCCATGGGAGCGGCTATTGCTTTGTTGGTCACGCTGTGGATGTTGGATAAGCAGCCCCGGCCTGGCCGGCCTAAATCTGTTTTCTGCATCACATTTGGCTTCCCTTTGATTGGTGATGAAATTCTCGCACGAGCAGTTCGTCGGAAGAGGTGGGCAGATCAGTTCTGTCATGTAGTTTTAGGAAGTGATATCTTCTCTCGAATCTTGTTGGTCCCTTCTATGTATGTTTGTGAGCCCTTAGAGGCACTGTTACCCTATTGGAAAAGATCCATGCAGCGTGTGAGGGATTTCATGGATTCCACCGAGAAGCCTACGGAAGAAACCCTGCCTCTAAACGTGGATGGTATTGATAAGTTTGTCAGCACCGTCTTTCAGGATTGCGCGGCAGTCGTGAATTACAGCAGCGCAGCCATTGTGAGTCCCAACAACCTGTTGATGGCTTCTGTAAAGCATCTAGTGAAGCTAAGCCCGTATAGGCCGTTTGGGCATTATGTATTCTGCTCCAGGAGTGGTGGGATTTGGATAGATAATCATTTTGCTGTGTTGCCCATCCTCTATTATGCTCTTCAAACATCAGATGTTAATTTGGAGGACTTCATCTTAGGGCACGTTGGTTATGGCCATGTCTTACCCAATGCCCTGCAAGACATAGTGAAGTTGAACGAGCTTTCAGATATTCCTTTGTCAGAGGCAGGATCAATTTATCAAGACAAGAAGATGGCAACACAACTAGAAGCTCTTGGGCTTGGAATTCAGGTAAGTCCTATTGAGTCTTATTGTCGTTGAAAGTAATAATTATATTAATAATATTAATGTCTTTGTAATAGACTGTTAAATATATTAAAGTGGTTGTGTGTAATATATGCATATGGTGTATATTGTGTGTAACATATGTATATTGTGTTTTAATTAACATAGTTTTATTTTAAAAAAGATTTCTTATTCCACAAACAAAGAGATCAACCTTAACATTAAAATTAGATTATTATTATTAAATTATTATGTCAAAAATATACTTTAGAAACAAGTTTTGTAGAAACAAAACCTGTCAACTGGTTGACAAGTTTTCTAAAACAACCATCACTATTCACATATACCATTCTTTACTCCCTTTGTCATCACCTTTAACTTTCAGTACATCAATAAATTCACTGCAAATCCCTTTAACTTAAAGTGTACATCAATAACTTCACTGCAAATGTGGTGGCTGTTGCAAATTCTATGACTGTTGTTGGTCAATTCATGTATGTAACCAGCCCGGGTTAAATTAATGGTTAAAGTGGAATTCTGTTCTTATTATACCCACCCAAGAATATGGTAGCCACAATGTTATTTCATTAAATGGGTTCAAACATTTATGATTGCATGTAAAAAAAATTTCTTTTATTTGGAACATTGTATCAAGTTAATTTTAGAGTTCATAATAATATTTTTTAATAATATAACAACGAGTTGATTTTAAAATTATGTTTTATATTAATTA
>JZKD02S0175808.1:141866-163537 GCA_000966675.3 Picea glauca
TTTGTTTCTGCATTTGTTTTGTTTTATTGCTCCGCGGTCCTGTTTTTCTAACATTATGGCTCCTATCGTAAGAATTGAATCAAATGGTATCCAAACTCTGCTCTCATACGATGATGCTAGAGAAGATTTGGAAAGAAATGGCTGGCTCGTTTTCATCAGGAAGTTTTGGGGTTTCAATTTACAGGTTGCCCAAGAATTCGCCTTATCCTTTGATGGTTGTAGAGCGAAAGTTGGTGATGTGCAACTGGAGGTTACCGAGGAGTTATTGAGTCAAGCCACAGGGTTACCAGTGAGCGGTCAAAAATGGTTTAAAAACGCAAAAGTGGAGGAAGTCCCTTGGACCCTGCTATTTACATCTCGGAAAATAACAAGCTGTGATAAAGGTATGCCAATTTCATTCCTAAAATCTCGGTGGCATGATTTACTCGTTGTGGTAAAGAAATTTGTTACATGTGAGGGACAGTTTGGGCTTGTATTTTTGTACCATTTACGCCTGCTTATGAGTTTTATGGGTTTCTGATGTAGGAGCATTGCAAGGGCGTGCAAGCATAGCTAGCAGGGAGACAATGCAGAGATAAGAGATAGCTAGAAAAGCACCAAGCACATTTTTTGAAAATGTTTTGAAATATTAATGAAGTCATTAAGTGGAGGCATGCTTGTATTGTTGTAAAAGGACCTTGAGCGATCCGCTCTCATCCATAGTAGATAGGAGGCTTTATGTGTAATGAATGTACGTAGATAGAATTTAATTCTAGATTAGACAGTTTTAGAGCGCAAGAGGGAAACAGGATATAGACACCCTCATTGTATAGTTGTAACATGATTGTCAAGATAGAGCAGAGAAGAGAAGAAGCAGAGAGCTGTGTAGAAGAATTCCATGTACAGACGTTCTGGATTAATACAAAAAGCCTTGATTCAGACTCATGGTTCTCCTATATTCTCTATGTATGCATTGTTGAATGTTATGCTCATGAATGTTTTACTCCTTCTGTCATGCATTTGCTGTTTATGCCATGTGTGTATGATTTCTTGTTAAATGTTTGAAATATGAGAGGGAAAGTAAGGAATGAGTTTCAATTGTTTCTCTGTCCGAGTGAGTAAAATTCTTGCAAGGAGTGCAGTGAAGTTTTTCCGCAAGGAGTGCATTGATAGAAGTCAGAGTTCATCTCTGAAAAGCTCGGGAGGGATAACAATTGTTCTCATTCTCGCAGAAGTGCAAGTTGAGCACAGGAGTCGTGCAAGGTGCGCACAGGCCAAGTAAAGTCTTAGAGTTTGCGAACCTGAGAAATTGTTGAAGGACTACTGCTGCAGGGAGTGCACAGAGTCGAAGGACTTCAATTCTTTGAAGTAATTGAAGGATTCACCGCAAGGAGTGCATGTGGGAGTCTTCTTTAAGACTTGGAGTTGGAGAAAGCTCAGGAGGGATAGGGTCTTCGTAGTTGTCGAAGAAAAGCATAGAAGGTTGGTGCCTTGAAGCGTTGAAAGGAGGCGTAGCAAGTTTGCGTTGCAGGCGGGTAAGTTCTGCGGAGAAATACTTGGTTAAATTCGCAGGAATTGTCCAGGAAAAAATGGACGGTCAGAATTATTTGAGAAGAATTCGCGAAGTCACAAGAGCCATCAGATCTTCCAGAGAAGCAAGTACGTTACGACGAGATTTCTTCAAGTGTAAGCTTAGAAGAAATCAGGCCCGTAGGATCCAAGTCAGCCAGGGCCGTTGGATCGCTTACAAAATCTCATTTCGGGGCTTCATGAGTTGAAGGGTCGAAAGTTTTGCATCAAGGTTCGTGAAGTCGCAAAAGACGAGTAGAGAAGTGGTGAGTGGATTAGAGCCATCCATCCGGGAAGGACAGGTGGCAGAGATCTATAGATCTCGCAAACTTGGAGGTTCGCGAGGTGAGAGCCCAAAGGTTGGGTACTCTAGGTCGCGAAAGGCGAAGTTCCGTTGTGGGACCGCATGGACGACGTGTCAAAATTTGATAGGTCGGCGCTTAGGAACATTGGAGGTTTGGGTCTCGACAGTTGAAGAGTTGAGAGATTAGAAGGAGAAGTCACGAGGTCGCAAGTTACAATAAGGAGTATTGAGGAGTTTGGGATCTCGGCACTTCGGGTGTCGTGATACAAAGGAGACAACACTTTGGGGAGTGAAGTGGCGAAGTGCGAAGTGGAGCATAAGGAACACGTGGTAGAATTGCAAGGTGGGCTTGTGGAATAAACAGGCGAACTTGTGTTGTTCATTGAAGAGAGTTAACACCTCGTTGACTTTTCGTGTCTCGGAGGTTCGTAAGAATAAGGGGACGAAAGTCCAACCTTTCGACTTGTGAAGTGGCGAAAGGCGAAAGGCGAGAAGCACTAGTGGGAAGCCTAGCCAATGGTCACGCGGAGAAGGGGGAGCTTGCACCTAGTGTCGTTCGTGCCAGGGAAGCTTCCGAAAGGACCTGTGGATCAAAAGAAAGAAGATTCAAGTAGGGAATTGAAAGAGCCGATCCAGCTCAAAGGGAAACGAAGAATGATCCTGTAAGCAGATATTGGCCCGAGGGCTGATAGGTCTACACTAGTTTTGGTATCAGAGCCTAATTCTTGTTTGTATATTTCAGGCAAGAAAAGCGAGAAGGAATTTCAGCCATGCCGCCAAGGAGAAGAGACAGGCAAACACCCGATCTGCCAGAGGAAAGGGAAATGCCAGAAGGAAGGGGCAATTAGGTGCAGAATCCATAAGTGGAAAGAGATCTGCATGACATTCACGCCAGACTCATGGATGTGGAAATAAAACAAAGGTGCACTGCTGATATTGGAGATGTCAGTGAGTCCGAAAGCGAAGATGACGCTGGACATGAAGAAGAAGAAATTTCGGTAGAAGATGCAGCAAATGAACGCTTGATTAGAGCTATTGCAAGAATGAGTGCAAGAGCCAAAATGGACATTCCAGTTTATGAGGGAAAATTGGATGCTGAAGAGCTTCTAGACCGGATTAGAGCTCTGGACACATATTTTGACTATGAAGATGTCGAAGAAGACAAGAAGGTCAAACATGCTGTCACGAGACTTAAAGGACATGCAACATTGTGGTGGGATGAACTGCAAGCTGACAGACGCTACCAATGTAAGAAGAAAATCAAGAGTTGGGATAGGATGATTGCAAAGATGAAAGCAAAATTCGTTCCCAGAGATTATCAAATTTCTCTGTTTCGAAGAATGCAGAATTTGAGACAGAAGCTGATGACAGTGAAGGAGTACACTGAAGAGTTCTACAGGATGAACATCAGAGCAGGTCATCGTGAAATTAATGATGAAAAGGTTTCCAGGTATATGAATGGCCTAAGATACGAAATTCAGGATGAGATGAGCATGATGACCATCCGAATGGTGGAAGATGCTTATCAAATGGCTCTAAAGGCGGAAGAGGAGCTGCGCCGAAAACAAGGTCAAAGAGGCTGAGGCAGAAGTCAAGCCAGAGGCAAATCAGTTGCCCAGGATAGAAATTAGAAACCCAAGGAAGACTGGAAGAAACCCTAGACTCAAACTGAAAGAGGTGGAAGCTCACAGAGAAGGTAGTATGCTGATCAGAAAGGAGAGTATGATGATAACAACATTTTTCCTCTTACTAGAGGTAGAGTAAGAGGAAGAGGTGGAGTGATAAAATGCTTCATGTGCGGAAAGGTCAGACACAAGTCTTATGAATGTCTAGACAAGAAGAAAGAAGGTGGTGAAACTCACATTGCCAAAGCACAAAGGTGAAATGTTGAGGCAGAGGATGCTGAAGGCGGAAGATCGCTGATGATGCGAAAAACTCTTTTGACACCAGAGAAGGAGGTGAAGAGTTCAGTCCAAAGAAACAGAATTTTTCAGACTGCGTGCAAAACCAAAGACTAGAAATGTAAAGTTATTGTAGACAGTGGTAGCACGGATAATCTCGTTTCAACAGAGATGGTAGAAAAATTGGAGCTGGAGATGATTGATCGTCTAAGCCCATACAGAGTTTCGTGGTTGCAAAAAGGACATCAGTTAAATGTCACTAAGCAATGTTTAGTTGAGTTTAAAATAGGAGGGTATAAAGATGAAATACTCTGTGATGTCATTCCCATGGATGTTTGTCATCTATTGCTGGGTAGACCGTGGCAATATGACAGAAATGTGATTCATGATGGGAGGAAGAACATATACACCCTAGAGAAGAATGGGAGAACTCACATGTTGCTTCCAATCAAAGATAAGGAGGTGAAACCTGAAGTAAGCAACACTGTACTTCTCATGAGTGGGAAGGAACTTCTTACAGAGGTTAAGAAGAAGGAGGAACTGCAATTCATTGTGGTCAGGAAGCCAAAGATTGTTTTAACCAGCATAAGGGTAGATGATTTACCAGAAGAGGTTCAGGAACTGCTGGAAGAGTTCGCTGACATAGTAGTGGATGAACTACCTCGTTTCTTGCCACCGATTAGAAGTATAAGTCATCAAATTGATCTCATACCTGGAGCTAGTTTGCCAAACAAAGCAACGTATAGATTGACGCCGCAGGAGAATGAAGAGGTCAAAAGACAAGTCTAGGATTTGTTGGACAAAGGTTTGGTCAGAGAAAGCTTGAGTCCATATGTTGTTCTGACAATGCTCAATCCGAAGAAAGATAGAGGCTGGAGGATGTGTACTGACTCAAGGGAAATCAACAAGATAACCATCAGGTACAGATTTCCATTGCCAAGGATGGATGATTTGATGGATTGTTTGAGTGGAGACAATTTTTTTTCGAAGATTGATTTGAAAAATGGTTATCACCAAATCCGCATGAGGGAAGGTGATGAATGGAAGACAACCTTCAAGACTAATGAAGGGTTGTATGAATGGCTTGTCATGCTGTTTGGTTTAACAAATGCGCCGAGTACTTTCATGAGATTGATGAATGAAGTCCTGAAAGATTTCATCGGAAAATTTGTCATTGTGTATCTTGATGACATACTGATTTTCAGTAAAACAAAGGCAGAGCATCTGAAACATTTGGCTACAGTGATGAAGAGGTTACAGCAAGAGAAGCTGCTGATAAACATGAAGAAATCCTCATTCATGAAGACAAAGCTCATTTATTTGGGGTTTGTTATTTCTGCAGATAAGTTGAGGATGGATCCAGATAAGGTGGAGGTAATCAAGAATTGGCCGTCACCAAAGAATATCTTTGAAGTTCGAAGTTTTCACGGATTGGCTAGTTTCTACCGAAAATTCATTAGGAATTTTAGTGGAATTAGTGTATCGATGATGGACATAGCAAAGAAGAGACACAAATATTTTCACTGGATGAAAGAGGCTGAGAAAAGCTTCAATTTGCTGAAAAGGAAAATTACGGAACAACCAATTCTGGTGTTGCCTAATTTCCAAAAGACATTTCAAATAAAATGTGATGCAAGTGGATTTGCAATAGGGGCAGTCTTGAGTCAAGAAGACAGGCCGATAGCATATTTCATCGAGAAGCTGAATGAAGCGAAAGTGAAGTACTCCACGTATGATAAGGAATTCTATGCTGTTATTCAGGCATTGAGAAAATGGAGACATTACTTAATTCCTAAGGAGTTTGTCTTGTATAATGATAATCATGCATTGCAATTTGTGACTCAACAGGAGAAGTTGAATCAAAGACATGTTAAATGGGTTGAATATATGCAAAATTTCATTTTTGTGATTAAACATATTTCTGGAACTGCTAACAAAGTTGTTGATGCTTTGAGCAGGAAATGTTTGCTATTGCAGGAGTTCAAAGTCAAAACATTGGGTTTTGATGATCTCAGGGACATGTACAGAGATGATCCAGATTTTAAAGAGGCGTATGAAGTAGTTGAGAATCCAATTCTCAGGGATAGAAGCCAATGGGCAGAATACATGATCTAGGAAGGATTACTGTTTAAAGGTAATCAACTTTGTATTCCAAAATGCTCCATGAGGGAGAATTTGTTGAAGGAGAAACATAGCGGAGGATTGACCAGACATTTCGGTCATGACAAGACATTCGCAAAGTTGAATGAGTCATATTTTTGGCCAGGAATGCGAGAAAACGTCAAAATATTCGTGGACAGATGTAGAATTTGTCAACATTCAAAAGGAAAGAGGAAGAATGCAGGTTTTTATCAAACATTACCCATACCTGAGAGGCCGTGGGATGTAGTCAACATGGACTTCATATTGGGGTTGCCAAGAACACAAAGAGGGTTTGACTCAATCTTTGTGGTAGTGGATAGATTTTCCAAAATGGCACATTTCATTCCATGTCAGAAAACCAGTGACGCAACTCACATTGCGAACCTGTTTTTCAAAGAAGTCATTCGACTTCACTACTTACCAAGGAGCATAGTTTCGGATCGAGACACCAAGTTCGTAGGACACTTCTGGAGAACCTTATGGAAAAAGCTGGGAACAAACTTGTCATTTAGTTCAGCTTATCATCCTCAGATGGATGGGTAGATAGAAGTCATGAACAGGAGTTTGGGAGACTTGCTGAGGAGCTTGGTGACAGAACACCACAGTCAGTGGGACAACATATTACCATAGGCGGAGTTTGCTTATAACGACTCGCTTAATAGGAGCACAGGACAGAGTCCATTTCAAATTGTTTATGGCATGCAGCCAAGAGGAATTTCTGAGATGAGGGATTCAGAACAGATTGCGACTAGGAGCGCTAGTGCAGAAGATTTCGCAGAGGCGATGAAGGAACTTCACAGCTAGGTGAAGGAACGATTGCAGAGTTCGAGCCAAGAATATAAGTAGAGAGCAGATCAACACAGGAGACAACTTCAGCTCGAAGTTGGTGATTTGATCCTTGCACATTTGAGAAAGGAAAGGTTCCCGAGTGGAACATATAATAAACTGAAGATGAAGAAAATCAGACCATGTAAGGTCTTGAAGAAATTTGGGGTGAATGCATATGAGATTGAATTACCGGATGGGATCAGAATTTCTCCGATATTCAATGTCTCAGATTTGTACCCTTACAAAGTTGAGGAAGTAGAAGCAGGTAGTGAACAGCCAGAGATTCAGTGGACAAAACAAATGTCAGTTGCAGAAAAGCCGCAGATGGAGTGCATACTGGACAAAAGAGTTGGTAAGAGAACCAGGAGAACGTAATACTTTGAATACTTGGTCAAGTGGAAGGGCCATCTAGTTGAAGATGCCAGCTAGGAGAACAAAGCAGAAATCCAGAAGCATGGACGGACCGTGCGCGAGCTCATGGATAGGAGCCCATGAAAATTTTCAAGTGAGGGAGTATGATGCAAGAGCATCGCAAGGGCGTGCAAGCATAGCTAGTAGTAAGACAACGCGGAGATAAGAGACATCTGGAAAAGCATCGAGCACATTTTTTGAAATTTTTTTGAAATATTAATGAAGTCATTAAGTGGAGGCATGCTTGTATTATTGTAAAAGGACCTTGAGCGATATGCTTTCATCCATAGTAGATAGGAGGCTTTATGTGTAATGAATGTAGGTAGATAGAATTTAAATCTAGATTAGACAGTTTTAGAGTGCAAGAGGGAAATGTGATATAGACACCCTCATCGTATAGTTGTAACATGATTGTCAAGATAGAGAAGAGAAGAGAAGAAGCAGAGAGTTGTGTAGAAGAATTCCATGTACAAAAGTTCTGGATTAATACAAAAAGCCTTGATTCAGACTCATGGTTCTCATATATTCTCCGTGTATGCATTGTTGAATGTTATGCTCATGAATGTTTTACTCCTTCTGTCATGCATTTGCTGTTTATGCCATGTGTATATGATTTCTTGTTAAATGTTTGAAATCTGAGAGGGAGGGTAAGGAATGAGTTTCAATTGTTTCTCTGCCCGAGTGAGTAAAATTCCTGCAAGGAGTGCAGTGAAGTTTGTCCGCAAGGAGTGCGTTGACAGAAGTTAGAGTTCATCTCTGAAAAGCTCGGGAGGGATAACAATTGTTCTCATTCTCACAGAAGTGCAAGTTGAGCACAAGAGCTGTGCAAGGTGCGCGCAGGCTGAGTAAAGTCTCAGAGTTTGTGAACCTAAGAAATTGTTGAAGGACTACTGCTACAGGGAGTGCGCAGAGTCGAAGGACTTCAATTCTTTGAAGTAATTGAAGGATTCGCCGCAAGCAGTGCGTGCAGGAGTCTTCTTTAAGACTCGGAGTTGGAGAAAGCTTAGGAGGGATAGGGCCTTCGCAGTTGTCGAAGAAAATCATAGAAGGTTGGTGCCTTGAAGTGTTGAAAGGAGGCGTAGGAAGTTTGCGTTGCAGGCGGGTAAGTTCCGCGGAGAAATACTTGGTTAAATTCGCAGGAATTGTCCAGGAAGAAACGAACGGTTGGAATTCTTTGAGAAGAATTCGCAAAGTTACAAGAGCTGTCAGATCTTGCAGAGAAGAAGGTACATTATGACGATCTTTCCTCAAGCGTAAGCTCAGAAGAAATCAAGCCCGTAGGATCCAAGTCAGCCAGGGCCGTTGGATCGCTCGCAAAATCTCATTTCGGGTCTTCGTGAGTTGAAGGGTCGAAAGTTTTGCATCAAGGTTCACAAAGTCACGAAAGATGAGTAGAGAAGTGACGAGTGGATCAACATCGTCCATCTGGGAAGGACAACTGGCAGAGATCTAGAGATCTCACAAACTTGGAGGTTCGTGAGGTGAGAACCCAAAGGTTGGGTACTCTAGGTTGCGAAAGACAAAGTTTTGAGAGGGCAAGAAGTTCCGTTGTGGGATCGCATGGACGACGTGTCAAAATTTAGCAGTTCGACGCTTAGGCACATTGGAGGTTTGGGTCTCGACATTTGAAGAGTTGAGAGATTAGAAGGAGAAGTCGCGAGGTCGCGAGCTGCGATAAGGAGTATTGAGGAGTTTGGGATCTCGGCACTTCAGGTGTCGTGATACAAAGGAGACAACACTTCGGGGAGTGAAGTGGCGAAGTGCGAAGTGGAGCGTAAGGAACACGTGGTAGAATTGCAAGGTGGGCCCATGGAATAAATAGGCAGACACACGTTGTTCATTGAAGAGAGTCAACACCCCGTTGAATTTTCGTGTCTCAGAGGTTCGTAAGAATAAGGGGATGAAAGTCCAACCTTTCGAATTGTGAAGTGGCAAAAGGAGAGAAGCGCTAGTGGGAAGCCTAGCTGGTGGTCATGTGGAGAAGGGGGAGCTTTCACTTAGTGCCGTTTGTGCCAGGGAAGCTTCCGAAAGGACCTGTGGATCAAAAGAAAGAAGATTCAAGCAGGGAATTGAAAGAGCCGATCCGGTTCAAAGGGAAACGAAGAACGATCCTGTAAGTGGATATCGGCCCGAGGGATGATAGGTCTGCAACAGTTTCCCTTTGAATATGCCATATTACTTACTCATGAGTCTTTATAAAATGGGGAAAAGATATAAGAAATAGAGGTCAGACTCTAGTCTTTTTCATCACAACTTGATTAAAATCATCCTCATACATCAGTTAGAGTCACAAAATGACTGTTGGGATTCGTTTATAACACAAAATGGTTATGGTAACCCTGAATTGGGAGAAGTAGATAAACTCGTTGTTGAGGAAACCCTTGTCCACCCGACGACATCTCTTTCACCTCCCCAAACTTGTGCCTCTTCCCCTAACAGCGAACCTTTGATTGATCCTAAGGTCATTCAACAGGCTAGTCAACAGATTACACATCCAAAGGACCGTGTTAAAATTGTAAAGAAACCTACAGGAAAGAGGTTTAAGAGTAATATTGATATCAATTTTAAAAACAAAAGAGATGGCAGGCTAATTTCTCAGAGTCTTTGTAATAAGACAAATTCTCATGCAAACACGATCAGCATGATCGAGGTTAACGAAAGCTTAGACTCTGAAATTGACAAATTCCTTGCAGAGGAAGACCCTTTGTCATTCGGGCCACACCCTGACCAACCCTATAACTTTGTCGATAATTTGCCTCCCTATTTGAAAGACAATCCAGAGTTTCCTGGTGTCCATCTCTGCAATAAATCTACTATCTATATGGAGGGATCTCCGATCCATAATCTTGTTCGTTCTAATGCAAACGCCACACAGTCACAGTGTGAGGTCTGTTTATCATGGATTCAAAGATATTATACGGATATCCCATTTCTATAGTCACGGGTTAAGGTTCTAAAAGAGAAGATCGATGTTTTAACAAATGAAAACCACAGGCTTGAATCTGTCCTCTAGGGGAAAGAAAAACGTATTAAAACCATAGTTCATGTGATATTTAAAAACATTGAGGCTGCTACAACCATTGTAAACTCCAAAGTTTCATGATACAATTTGATTGCATGGTTACAGGTATGATCTCTTAGATTAATAGCATGTTTGTTTTCATTCTTAGGTTAGATTATTTGGTTTGTTAAATAAGCTATATTTTATTATCAAATTAGTTTGTTTTATTTATTAAATAAACTGAGATTTCATTTACTAAATAACTAGCTACAGAATCGTAGCCAGTTATATCAATTCGAATTGTGTAAATTAATGACAGAAAATGTATCTGAAATCTTTCTATTTTCTTTTTCTTTCGGGATATTCAGGGATCTATGATGTTAAAAATGATTTGAGGCACTCTTGAGACCTTCTAGTCATATCTATGATGTATTTTGAATAAACAGAAATGAACTGTTGTTAGTTTTAGAGGATTTAATGAAATCAGGGTGGTTGCATCCCCCTTTATTTTTGAAACAAATTTGATCTCAGGAATAGAAACAATTATCTTTCCTGAGGCCTTTATAAACCTATCATTTTGTAAACAGTTCCTCATCTTGGCCTGGGACTGGAGTATGGATAATTATACGCAGACTTGAATGAAACATAATGCATACTATAGCTTTAGCTTTTGTGTATCATGTTTTAGTTTAAGTTCTGTTTATCTTGATGCAATAATAGATGGTGATAGCTTTCTGTCTTCATGATTTATTGTGAGTTGAGATAATTCATTTTTCATATGCTGTCCATATTTCGTGTTTCAGATATAATACAGGGTGATCATCAATTCAATTCATTATATGAGATTTATCTCTAATTTTCTGTTGAATGATTAAATACAAGTTCTAACAAGGAGACTTTTCTCATTGTAGTTACTTGTAAATCATAAGATCACTGTGACTGTGTCCATTATATGTTTTGTCAACAAAACTCAATCTTCAACATATTGTTTCACATTTATTCAGAGCAATCTTAAGTTTCGTTGCAGGTTTACTTCTCGGGTAAAGGTGGCTGGATATTCTCTATTGTACAGACGTTGGATGCATTAATAGGTTAGTCTGTTATTTTATTTCATTTGCGTGCTTATTATAGAAGTTTTTATACATAGAATGATTTCCACTATCTATATCTTTATGTTTAATTAAGTAGTTTAACATTTGATTTTATTAATGTATACATACGAGAAAACAAATAAAAAATAAATAGTATTTTCGCTTACTTTATTACTGTTGTTAAAAGAACCAATTTACATTTGATTTTTATGAGTTTAGATTAAAACTCATGATTTGTATATATTGTATATATGATAAATAGAACTATTATATAAATTTCAATTAGATAAACTATATATATATATATTTTTCAGTGATTTTTATTTAGTAAGTTATTATATTTCTTGTAGTGTTTCTCACTTCCCTTCGGAATTTAGATCGGCCAACGGAGCCATTAAACCCGTCAGGGTGAGTCATTCCAAACAGCTTGGGTTAATTAGACAACCCCGGACCAGACTCACTCTTCTAGTTGACGAGCGGTCAATTTCTCCCATCAACAAATGGCGCTAGAAGGAGGGCCTGAATACTATTAATGGCACGAGGAGGTCGCAAGAATCCTCCCCCACCTACCCACTCACCTATAGTAACAAGAAGTCGTTCTGACGACAACATTGTCCCTCAAACAACAACCACATCAAACGATAATCCATGGATCACCATTGAACCAATAACTCCAAACCCCCCAGGGGACGACGTACAAGAAATTGTTCGTCAATCCCTCATAAGAACACACAGTGCCTTAGCCCGTATCATACAACCAGGTTAGCCTTTGAACCAACCATTAGAATTCTCTGATATCAGGGAACAACTGGAAGGTACTGATCTTACCCTAAACCCTACGGATCCAGATCACATCCTCACTCCTGCAGCAGGAGGATCTGGTGTTCCACCATCACCACCCCCTTCATCACCTTCTTCTTCTGGAGAAGAATCATTCGACAAAGGCAATTTCTCATCTCAGCCTTCAACACCTCCCACACCTATGGCCAATCCGAACAATCCCGCCAGACCTTGGCTTGATCAAGATGCAGTGGCCATACCTGGGCCCCAACATCCTTTGCCTAAACATCCGGAGAAATGGCTCCCTAAATTTGACCCAAATTTCAAGCAGATTGATGAGGATCATATCAAAAAATTCATGCTAGCCATTAGGCTCCATAGTGTTGAACACAAAGACGTAGTATGTAGGATTTTTCCCTACACCTTTGAAGACAATGCCTCTACTTGGTATTTTTCCCAACAACTCCACACCATCGTGTCATGGGATAGATTCGAGTCTTGTTTTCTTGAGAAATTCAGAGATGACAAATCTCCTGAAGTCCTGGTCATGGAACTTTCTAGTTTAAAGATGAAACCCAAAGAAAAGATAAAAGACTTTAATCAAAGGTTCTTAACATTAAAGAATCGAATCCCCATGGACTCGATGCCTGCTGAAAATCTTATCGTCACATACTACACGAAAGCCTTACACCAAAACATAGCCATTTGGGTAAAAAGGTCCAAGAAAGCCACATTGTTAGAAGCCTTCAAAGAGGTGAGTCAAATCGAGAAAGATATTCTCAGTCTAAAAGACAATACCTGTAACGAGACAGAGACTACTTCATCCTCCAAGAAGAAAATCAAAATCCTTCCTAGACCACCCCAAAACAAAACTCAACCAGATAGTTCGAATCTAGAAAGCTTACAGAAGGTCATTCAAAAGTTGTCTAATCAGGTTATAGATTTGAGAAGATCGACTGAAGAAGCTTCTTCAAGCAAAGGGCCTTACAAACCCCCTTTTAGGAAGCCTTTTACCACAAACCGACCTAACCCAAATTCTGAAGGCCTAAATCTAGAAAGCTTATAGTTTGCTATTCAGACGATTCTAGAGGCACATGATAACTTGATTCCTCCCGAGATTCCTGAAAACGTAGCTGAACAAGAGGTGGTGGAAGAGGACGAATCCTCTCCCAACATTTTCGGGCATTTTTCTGATATCATTTTTCAATCTTATTTTGAAATAGTGCATCCTTACAATACCAGGAGCAAGACAACAAATAAATCCTCTACTGAAATCATAACTACTGCAACTCCAAAATAGTCTAAATCAATTGAAACTAAACAGAATTCAGCAGATCCAAGTTTAGAGTATGATTTGATTGAGGATCTAAAAAAACTTAGAGCTAACATTTCTGTTTACGAATTATTAAAATTCCCTTTTCTTCTGCAAAAGATGATGTATAATATTGCAGAAAACAACAAAAATAGCAATCCGAACAACAACAAAGTTGCTGAAAACAACCCCAAAACACCCCAAAAGGTCTCCGTCAAAACGACGCCAGAGTCTTCTGATAAAAGAGACCTTGCTGTAAAAAGTGTAACAAATGTAGATAAACTAGTTTCAGGGGCTGTGACTAAAAAACAACAAACTTCTGCTATTAATACTCGCAGAAATGTCCCACCCTTTTTGTTGACTTTTGAAATTTTCAATAGGAATGTATATAACTACATGGTAGATTCAGGTGCATCGTCAAACATAATGCCTTGGTCTGTTTTTCAAAAAATTAATGCCGAAGTTCAACCTTCTAGCTTGAAAATTATTCAGCTTGATCGAACTAGTGTTAAAGTAATAGGTGAATTAAAAAATGTGCTTATCTGATTATCATATAATACTAAAGTCCATCAAGTTATTGATATTATTGTCGTTGATACCCCGAAGTATATGGTTTTTTTTTAAGTAGAGATTGTTCTGAACAATTACATGGATATTTTGCAATGGATTGGTCTCATTTGTGGCTACCCGAGAATGGAAAGCCTAGCAGAATCAAGGTAAATCGTGAGCGTTATCTTAAGTTCACGGTAACTGATTTAAATGATCCCAATGAACCATTCACTGCTTCCGCCAATTCACCTGAAATATAGGGGATGGATACTTTTTTCGGCAATTTCATGGCTGAAACTTCTACCATTACCAACCCGGAACAACAGTCCGAAATTATGACATGCACACAGTCAACAACTTTCTCTCTGTGGTCACATGCACCTAACGAAAATCAAATCTGGTCTCTTTACTTCGATGGATCTAAATCTAAGGAAGGAGCTGGTGCAGGGTGCATGCTCATTGATCCAGTAGGCAACAAAACTTTGAATGCCTACTGGTTAGAATTCGAATGCACAAACAATACGACGGAATATGAGACACTCTTGCAAGGTCTCAGGAAAGCACTAGATTTGAAGATTCAGAATCTGACTGTCTTTGGTGATTCATAAATTGTGGTTAGACAGGTAAAAAATTCTATTCACTATTTATCTCCACACCTGAAAAGCTATCAGACTGAGGTATGTAATTTAATAAACAAGTTTTCTGCATTTAATATTAATTCTATTCCAAGATTGAATAACTCTGAGGCTGATTTGTTAGCTAACGTCGCCTAAAAACTTTTTCCTACAGAAGGCCTATCTCCCAATGCGTTTTCCGTCGAGTTGTTGTTCAGACCATTCATCCCAAACAACATTACAAATTGGAGAGTCTTCGATGACGATCAACAAATCATTAGTTTTCTGCACATGGAAGAGACTTTCCAGGGCGTAGCTATCGACGAAGGTACCCACGACGAAAACCTTCGCGATTTTACGGTAATACTAGATCCAAGATCCCTAGAGTCTACATCAGACATTGTAAACTCTATCCCAAAATCTGTGGTCAGATTAGAAAAATTTTATGATCTTCACGATAAATTCAGAAAATCAGTGAATTGTAAAACGAATAGTTCTTCCTTGACACATGAAAAAGTAAATTTAGGAACTAGAGATAACCCACAGTGCATCAATTTGGGGTTGGGATGTTCTGAGCAAGAAAACATAGCATTTATTAAGTTGTTTAAGGAATTCAAAGATGTCTTTGCTTGGACATACGATGACCTAAAGACTTTTGATCCTAACATCATACAACACATTATTCCCTTAAAACCCCAGACCCAACCTTTTCAACAAAAGCTAAGAAAGATGCACCCGAAGCTCGAACCAACAGTCAAGAAAGAATTAAACAAACTCTTGAATGCTAAAATAATCTTCCCAGTAAGACATACACAGTGGGTCTCTAATCTTGTCCTTGTAAGGAAAAAGAGTGGTGAAATCCGACTATGTGTTGATTTCCGAAAGTTAAAACGAGCGTCTGATAAAGATACCTAACCTGTTCCTCCCATGGAACAGATCCTTCAACAAGTATCTGGTTCTGAAATATTATCGCTACTGGATGGTTTTTCAGGGTATAACCAAGTCCTTATGTCTCCCCCAGACTAACTCAAAACCACTTTCCGTACCCCATGGGGCACCTACGCTTATAAGAAGATGCCCTTTGGGCTGATAAATACCGGTGCCACCTTTCAGAGAGCGATGGATATCGCTTTCTGTGGTTTAATCAATCAATCTGTAGTAGTTTATCTAGATGATGTAACTGTTTCTCAAAAAATAAAGGAGATCATCTAGCTCATCTAAGATCTGTTCTACAATGATGTCGTAAGTACGACATTTTTTTAAATCCTTAAAAATCTGTCTTTGCAGTAGAACAAGGTAAGCTCCTCGGATTCATTGTATCAAATGAAGGGATGATTATTGACCTTGAAAGGACCCAAGTCATTTCAAAACTGCCCCCTCCCTCTTCGAAAAAGTCCATGCAATCTTTCTTAGGTCAGATAAACTTTGTTAGGAGGTTCGTCCCCAACTTTTCAGAAATGGTCAGACCATTACAAAACTTAATAAAAAATGATGTACAGTACCATTAGGGACCTTTAGAAAGTCTGGCTTTTGACTCAATAAAAAAGGCTTTAGTAGATGCTCCTTCTCTAATGAGCCCTGATTTTTTGCGAGACTTCACCCTCTACACGTTTGCCTCTGATTGGTCTTATGTTGCTGTCCTAACCCAAAAGAATGCTGAAAACAACGAAGTCCCAATTACCTTTATGAGCTCAGCCTTCAAGGGATCATAACTTAATTACCCAGCAGTGGATCAATAGGCTTATGCTATTTTTAAAGCAGTAAAACACTTTCGATCTTATCTACTGAAATCTAGGACAAAAATCATTGTCCCTTACCCTGCTATCAGAAATTTGTTAGTGCAGAAAGAACTAGGTGAAAGAAGGGAAAATTGGGTCACATCCTTACAAGAATACGACATAGAAATTACCCCAGCACAAATTTTTAGAGGCCAAGGTTTATCTAAATTGGTTGTTGATTCAGCTCTAAGACAGTAAAATGAAACAGATATGCTAATTCCAAATTAGCACGAACAAAATCAAATCTGCTGTGCACAAAACCTTACTAGTCCTTGGTATGACGACATCAAATTTTATCTTATACATGGATCAGACCCCCGTCACCTTAATCCAAAAAAAAGGAGAGCACTGAGATTAAAATTTGTTTCTTTTTAGCTAGTAAACGATATTTTGTTTTGCCAAAATTTTGATGGAATACTTATGCGCTGTCTTGAAAAAGATGAAGCAGAAAAAGTCTTATTGGAATTACATGCAGGGGAATCTGGTGGGCATTTTGGTGGAGACACCACTACCCACAAAGTATTAAGAGCAGGTTATTACTGGCCTACTCTTTTCAAAGACGCCCATGCCTTGTGCCGCGAGTGTGTAATCTTTCAAAAGGCATCTAGACGAGTATAGAAACCAGCTTTCCCGCTGCAGTCAGTTTCAATAGACTCCCCTTTTCAACAGTGGGGCCTCGATATTATAGGCCCAATTAACCCAACATCCTTGCAGCAACATAAATACATCATAACAACCACAAATTATTTCACCAGATAGTCCGACGCTGCGCCATTAAAAGATGTAAACACCAACCAGGTAATATCCTTCCTGAATTCAAATATTATCACTCATTTCGGTATTCCTGAATGCCTAGTATTTGACAATGCTTCCTATTTTTCATCTCTTGAAATGAGTGATTTCACTCTAGAAAAAGGAATAAAATTAAAATACTCTGCCAGCTATTACCCTCAAGGCAATGGTTTGGCGGAATCAACTAATAAAAACCTGATCAAAATCATCAAGAGAACGGTCTTTGAAAACCATAAAAACTGGCATAATGCACTATTTAATGCAATCTGGGCTGATAGGGTAACTCCTAAAACTGCTATTGGTAATTCCACCTTTTTTCTTGTTTACAACAGGGAAGCGATTCTTCCACCACATGTCCTTCTTCCATCTCTGCAGTTATCACAGAAGGTGAAAGCAGAAGACTGTACTCCCTTGGAGAGTCGGATTAACGCTTTGTTGAAGTTAGAAGAAGTAAGGGCTCAAGCAAAACGAAAATTGGATCAACATCAACTCATTGTCAAAAACTGGTTTGATTCCAATTCTGCCTCTGACAGAAATTTTGAGGTAGGCGATCTTGTCCTTAAGTGGGGAAAAACTCATGAGGGGAAAGGAGAACATACTAAGTTTCAAAACCTATGGTTGGGACCATTTTTAATTGCTGAAAAACTAGGTCCCAGTTCCTTTCACCTGTAGAATTTAGAGGGACAGCCAGACACCTTCCTGGTGAATCGCCAAGTTCTCAAAAGGTACTTTACCTGATGACTCTCCCATACACCTTTTGTAAATATTTTCTGTTTTGTTTTCCTTGCTGTTTGTTTTTCTTTTCTGGTTTGTTTTTGTTTTTCGGTCTTTCTTTTTGAAACAAGCATGCCTACACCACGGGATAGCTCAGACAAAGAAAACATAATACTTCCCCTCGAAAATAGTTGCTAAAGGTTGTCAGAACATTAATTGCTGTATTTCTTTGAAATTGTAGCCTGGTTAAAGATGACTTTTTGTTTGAAAGGCATTTCCTCGGTCTCAATCTGCACTTGAAAGTATTCATGACCATCTTTAAAAATCTTTTTACGCTGTCCCTGTTCTTTAAGAGAGAAACTCAACGATGTCTCCCTGTTCTTGAAAATTAGTTTTATTAATAAACTATTTTTGTATCTTGATGAAGGACAGCACGAATTTTTTTAAGGTCTGTGATATATCAAGGTGTGTTAAAAACTGGAATTTTCAGCGTCACCCCGCTCTGTTGAATATCTTTAAAAAATATGCTAGAATTTGAATAATGTTTCAGAGAGCTGTGGGAAGTGTTTGTAAACCCGTCGGGACACTAAACAGGTCTGCTGGCAGCGGGTAAATACATGCATGACGCCAAGACAACTTTGTCGGGGTACTGAATAGGCCTGCTGGCAGCGAAGCAATGTTAGGTAAAAGAAAATTCTCAGATTTGAATTTCGTTTTGGCCCTAAGCGTCCTTTGTCCTAATCTGAAATTTCTTGATAGGATACAGATGTCAGAGTGGGTTAATTGACATCCATGTCGAGGCTATGGACGCCTGCTGGCAGTAGTGGCCCTGTCAACAGTATTGGAGATTTTAACTTAACATCGTGGCTTTCTTTTGCCAAGTTTGTCACCAGTTTTCGTTTCTTTAAAAATAAAAGTTATCTGAAACTGGATTGCATCATGATTATTTAAGATGTTCAAATGAATTTTCAGTTGTTCTTCGATTTGAAGTTTTTCATATTTTTTAACCTGAACTCGTTCGTGTAACGGAGATAACTACTTCTCCTAGCATGTCGCCATTGTTGGCAGCAATAATGTAATTGTTATTTTATTCATATCAATTAAATAGCTGCCTACACAAGGTCATGAAATTTTATTACTCTTCATGAGCAGTTTTCGAAACGACAGTTGTAAATCATCACTTTTACCTATTTTCTATTCATGCTTCATTTTCATGACTGAAAGCATGAAAACTTGCAACTGCAATTACCATTTTGTTTTAAAATTTCATTGAAGGCAAATTGTTTATATAATTTATTATGGAGTTTTGACTCCTTGCCATGAAGATATTGCTCTCTTTGTTTTTGATCCTTTCAATTCTAAGCATGCCTAAGAGATTGATGGTTTTATGAACAAAAGACCCCCACCATTTGATTTTTTTATAGTTTTGGTTTGATCCTTGGTTACGTTTCTTTTACAAAACTCTTGATTTTTCACTTACCCAAACTTTGTAATCAAACCCATGATGCATGCACTTATTTTCGTTTCAATGTCTTGGTCCTAGCTCGTACAGAATGCAAAGGTGGCATACGACTTGCATACTTTCATTATCACTTGGGATGGCCTCGAGTTTCGCAAACCTCTTTGCATGCATTTTAATTAAATGACTATCCCATCATATTAGTCTTTACACTATTCATTGTTGGGCTAGGGGTTATGGCTCTGTTTTGTTTTTACAAACCCTACCTGTATGCTGTGTTTGTTTGATTACTCTCTCGTCTAGTATGGCTCCTATCGTAAGAATTGAACCAAACGGTATCCAAACCCTGCTCTCATACGACGATGCTAGAGAAGATTTGGAAAGAAATGGATGGCTCGTTTTCATTAGGAAGTTCCGAGGTTTCAATTTACAGGTTTCCCAAGAATTCACCTTATCCTTTGATGGTTGTAGAGCGAAAGTTGGTGATGTGCAACTGGAGGTTACCGAGGAGTTCCTGAGTCAAGCCACAGGGTTACCAGCAAGCGGTCAAAAATGGTTTAAAAATGCAAAAGTGGAGGAAGTCCCTTGGACCCTGCTATTTACATCTCGGAAAATAACAAGCTGTGATAGAGGTATGCCAATTTCATTCCTAAAAGCTCGGTGACATGATTTAATCGTTGTGGTAAAGCAATTTGTTACATGTGAGGGATGGTTCAGGATTGTATTTTTGTACCATTTACGCCTTCTTATGAGTTTTATGGGTTTCCCTTTGAATATGCCATATTACTTACTCAGGAGTCTTTATAAAATGGGGAAAAGATATAAGAAACAAAGGTTCGACTCTAGTCTTTTTCATCACGGCCTGATTAAAATCATCCTCATACATCAGTTTGAGTCACAAAATGACTGTTGGGATTTGTTTATAACACGAAATGGTTATGGTAACCCTGAATTGGGAGAAGTAGATAAACTCGTTGTTGAGGAAACCATTGTCCACCCGACGACATCTCTTTCACCTCCCCAGAATTGTGCCTCTTCCCCTAACATCGAACCTTTGATCGATCCTAAGGTCATTCAATAGGCTAGTCAACAGATTACACATCCAAAGGACTGTGTTAAAATTGTAAAGAAACCTACAAGAAAGAGGTTTAAGAGTAATATTGATATCAATTTTAAAAACAAAAGAGCTGACAGGCTAATTTCTCGGAGTCTTCGTAATAAGATAAATTCTCATGTAAACACGATCAACATGATTGAGGTTAATGAAAGCTCAGACTCTGAAATTGACAAATTCCTTGCAGAGGAAGACCCTTTGTCATTCGGGCCACACTCTGACCGACCCTATAAATTTGTCGATAATTTGCCTCCCTGTTTGAAAGACAATCCAGAGTTTCCTGGTGTCCAGCTCTGCAATAAATCTACTATCTTTATGGAGGGCTCTCCGATCCATAATCTTGTTCGTTCTAATGCAAACGCCACACAGTCACAGTGCGAGGTCTGTTTATCGTGGATTGAAAGATATTATATGGATATCCCATTTTTACAGTCACGGGTTAAGGTTCTAAAAGAGCAGATCGATGTTTTAACAAATGAAAACCACAGGCTTGAATCTGTCCTCCAGGGGAAAGAAAAACGTATTAAAACCATAGGTCATGTGATATTTAAAAACGTTGAGGCTGCTAGAGCCATTGTAAACTCCAAAGTTTCATGATACGATTTGATTGCATGGTTACAGGTATGATCTCTTAGATTAATAGCATGTTTGTTTTCATTCTTAAGTTAGATTATTTGGTTTGTTAAATAAGCTATATTTTATTATCAAATTAGTTTGTTTTATTTATTAAATAAAATGAGATTTCATTTACTAAATAACTAGCTATAGAATCGTAAGATTATATAGCTAGTTATATCAATTCAAATTGTGTAAATTAATGACAGAAAATGTATTTGAAATCTTTCTATTTTCTTTTTATTTCAGGATATTCAGAGATCCATGATGTTAAAAATGATTTGAGGCACTCTTGAGACCTTCTAGTCATATCTATGATGTATTTTGAATAAACATAAATGAACTGTCGTTAGTTTTAGAGGATTTAATGAAATCAGAGTGGTTGCATCCCCCTTTATTTTTGAAACAAATTTGATCTCAGGAACATAAACAATTATCTTTCCTAAGGCCTTTATATACCTATCATTCTGTAAACAGTTCCTCATCTTGGCCTGGGACTGGAGTATGGATAATTATACGCAGACTTGAATGAAACATAATGCATATTACAACTTTAGCTTTTGTGTATCATGTTTTAGTTTAAGTTCTGTTTATCTCTATGCGATAATAGATGGTGATAGCTTTCTGTCTTCATGATTTATTGTGAGTTGAGATAATTCATTTTTCATATGCTGTCCATATCTCGTGTTTCAGATATAATACAGGGTGATCATCAATT
>JZKD02S0175808.1:170193-181242 GCA_000966675.3 Picea glauca
AAACAATAATGAGTCATATTTACATCAAACAATATTGGGTCCATTACCCAAACCTTTGTGCTACGGGGCTTTCTTCAAGGGTTGACATCAATGAAAACCAACCTTAATCAACACAAACTTGCTAATGAGCAAAAGAAAGAACACATAATCATAATTTAAACGAAAGGAAACAATTGATAAAAATGAACCTTTTTTTTTTTTTTAAATTGAGATTTTTATGCTTGTTTCTAAATTTTGACATATACTCTTGTAATGAATATCTCATACTATAGTGAATGTCTTAAGTTTGTCTCAAAGAAAACCAAGGTATGGAACTATTTGAAAAGGTTGATTCTGTAACTCATTATAATTATCAAGATTCTAATGGGGGCCCTTTAAATTTTGTAAAACTTTAGGGGGAGTTGTTGGGGCCCAATAGGTACCAACAAGCTAGGGCATTCACATATTCATCCGATTGAGTCTGGTCAATGAGATCAACTTTAGTTGAGGGAGACAGAAGGAGAGAAATCTTTAGTCCAGTCGAGCAAGGGGAAGTCAACTTCTGGTTGAATGGAAGGAAGATCCGGTTGTATAGATCTCAGTCTAGTCTACAAGAAACCTTCTCTAGGAGGCGCAATCAACTCTCCTTCAAATATGTGTATGTAAGTCCATGCTTCAAGTTGGATCATGACACTGAAGTCAATCGAGCCAAACTATGCCAGTGTGCAATCCTCGTAAAACTCCCATTCGAATTTTATACAAGATCAAGAAAAATAGCTATGCTAAAACAATCTAGGGTACAAAGCACATAGATGAACTTCAACAAATATACACAAAACATACATCAAAAAAGGAAGGATTTCCTTCAGTCCACATCAAACTACTACCTAATTATTTGTGAACCCGAGATAAAAAAACCATCGGCTGTGATACCATGTTGGGATAGGCATTAACCATAGAGGATAAAAAATTCGAGAGCAGTGGTGGTGTCTAAATACACAGTTGCACTGAAGCAAAAGCACATTTCATGAGAGCGGAAACAGATCTCCCGATAATGTGTTATACCAGTCACAAGGATCGTCTATAAATAGGTTTTTACCATGGACCAAACCAACAAGATCGAGTGGAGTCTGTTGCACCTGTCCATGAAACATGAATATTAGATCCTAAGAGGACATCATCAAACAATAGTTTAGTCGGTTGTCGAACCAAAGAACTGGCTGACCCACTTAACCGACAAGGTGAGGTTTATGATGGAACCACATGTTTCAACTTAAATTTTAGTAAACCTGTTAGCACTTGGTATTTTCTTTGGGATGTATCAAAGAAACCCCAAGGTAACTATTTCAACCAACTTTAGATTGTATTCTAACCTATACAATCAGAGAGGGCTCTCTCAAAAGCCAACACACTTTCACACTCAAGAAATATACAACAATAACACTCAGAGGTCAGATTCTGATATAATATACGTTTGTTTTTTGTTTGTTTTAAAAGGGTTGGTAAGACAATCTTGAAGAAGAAACCATTGGGCAATAGAGTCAAAGTCTGAGCTTAAAGATATTTAGTTAATGGTTGGTTGTGCGCTTTCTAAAAATAGAGGCAAGATAAGTGATGTTTTTCAACAAATAATAAGTATTGAGATGGCAACAAAAAATAGAAGGGGACAACCCATCACATTGAGAGCATCTAGCAAAGGATGAGTTCTCAATGTAACTTTAGATGAAATACATAAATATTGATTACTATGAACAGAGCATCAAGCAGGGATGAATTATGAACATGAAATATTCAACACATAGACAAGTATTTACTACATGAATGGAGCATCAGATAAAGATGAATTCCAAACATATACTCTCAGTAAAATACTGGAAAAGAATAAACATTAATGGAAATGAGAATTTCAAAGGAAAAGACATATTTATATCAACACCATAATGAATCTCTACTTCATGAAAGCACTGTACCTCTACATTTAGCTCATAAAAATGTTCAGGAAAAGGATACACAATAAAATAGTTTTTCTCCTACTTCAGGTCAAACCCATTTTTATTCTTTTGCATATGAATATATAGACCTTTTACAAAACCTAGCTCCAGAGTTCGAGCTCTCTAGACTTTTTCTAAAAATAAAAAAATAGTTACAAGACTGCTTTACACCTGTAAATGATCTCCTAACTTCTAGGTAATAGTTACAAAAGTACGTTGACAGATGTGAATTGCTTTCTATTTTGTTGGAAATAAAATCAAATACAAATCATAAAAAATAAACTAAATTAAGGAAAAGGCTGCAATGTCTCGAGCTATTTGGAAGGTTGCTCGATTAAATCTCCTTGGAATCTCAAATAAGTTTTCAATGTACCATTTATCTCTAACTACCAACTGTGTCCACATATTTGGCTATCAGGTGTCGATTACATCCTCGTGCCATCTGCTAGATTTTCCCTGAGATCCTGAAAACGCTCCAAAATATGTGGCACAATATGCCATCTTTGCATAGAAAATTGAAGCTAATGCCGCACAAATGCTACCTACAACGTTTGCGTAGCAAACTTGCATATCGCAATGATTTTTCTTGAAAAATTCCTTGAGATTTGAGATTTGATCTCTGCCATTTGTATCCCTTTGATTTCCAGTTCATCAAAACCCAACTATTGATTTTGTGCCTGGGAATCAAAAACTGATTGCTACTTCATATGTCTTTGATTCCCTAGAAATATCGTGATATTGACTCTGTTGTACCCCTTGAGACAAAAATTCCTTAGCCTTGCCACCTGCATATAGATCAGAAGACAACCACATGCTTCTGAAATTAGAGATGCTCGAAAAGCACAAAAACCAAGTTGAGCCATTGCTCGATTGAAGAGTATTTGGATGAAAATATCCATGTGATGTACACCATCCTGCAAGTGGCTCATGAGAAACAGACCTCGAGCCATAGAAAACTCATCCAATATAGCGTGGTAATAAATATCACAAAG
The DNA here is from genome assembly GCA_000966675.3 of Picea glauca. Lineage (NCBI taxonomy): Eukaryota > Viridiplantae > Streptophyta > Pinopsida > Pinales > Pinaceae > Picea > Picea glauca. The sequence goes on from JZKD02S0175808.1 coordinate 173,156, forward strand.
CATGGCCTTTGCTTTCCAGTGCATGTAACAACAAGAAACTATTTTATTTCTACATCATACAAAGTAATTGTATCACCCTGGGCATTGACACTGACTACCCCAAGCTGTGCCAAGATAAATTCCAAACATACTTTCCAAAAAAGAGTTGATTTTTCACCCATGTTGGGTCCTGTAAGAAACATGAATCAAGAATTTTTTTTCTAGCATTTGCATTAGGTCCTATAACAACTAAATAATTGATTTGATTTTTCAACAGAGGTAAGGTATTGCCAGTATTCTTGAGAAGAACAATTCCCTGTCTAGAGCCTTCTAATGCTAATTGCCTTCTTGTTGTTAGTTTCTCTGTCACCAACAAAAACTCCTATTATTGTCCAAAAAAGCAATTGTATTCACAACTCCAAAATAAGAAGGTCGAACTTTCTATAACCATTACTTTTGCTTGTGTTCGCCTCAAAAATTTGTATACAAGGTAAAGAATTTCACTGAATAACTCTGATTTTATTAGTCCAGGCATTCTCTGTGGAAAACCCATAACTTGAAGTTTTATATCATGCTCTTTCATCTAATTATAAATCCTATTTTGTGGATGACTGCATACCTTTTCACATGAGTTCTTGGAGCTAGAACATAGTCAACTTTGTTTGTAGAGAATCGCCTCCATATATTTCATTCGAAAGATATTGGAATGGGGACATCCCAACATAGGTAGGATCAGATTATCTTTGCTCACACGTTTGAAAACATTTCTCTTAATCTCAGCAAAATTATTTGACGCAAGTAGTGCCAACAAGGGATTGTTGTTTCACCTTTTTTCTTGAAACCACGATGGTACATGTAAAGTCCAAGTCTTCTTGGCTTCTTTCTTTATATTCCCTTTGCTATTTCATTTTGACAATTTGTTCGATCCTTCTGGGCGATGACTAATCCCGTGAGAAATAAATCAGTATCATAACATTACTTGATACCTGAGCGATCTTCTCTCAGCAGATGGAATATTAGTACCCTTTTGTGAGATCATTCTTTCAACTTGATCAACATCTGGAAATGTTATTATGTCATTACAATATTAGGTGTTTTAGATTACTCATTCAATGTCCTTTAGATTTTTCCTAAAGCGAATTTAGTCGACACCTAGAAACTTTGATGGCGTTTGACCATCTGACTTGGCAAGGAAATGAAGATTGTAAACAAAGAGCATCCCATCATTAGTTCCAACAATTTTGTTGCTTGTTGCCACAATGCCATGAAAACTATTCCCTACCTCTCCTGTTCCCATGTGATACATTTAACACTCGATTTCCCTTCAATGAGCTTGGCACCTGTAAATGGTCTCAATATTGGTGCTCCATATGTGAGAAAAACTGCATGGACATATGAGGGTTTGAATCTGCATTTTCAATGTACATCTGGCATTTGAAACCCTTCTTCCCGATTTTATTCTGCGCATTGTGAAACTAGGACACCCCTTCGCTAGCTTCTCCCTTGGTCATAGTTTGTGCTTGAATGAGACTTGGCGCTTGGTTAATGTGTCGGGCTTTGATGAATGCCTGAAACTTGCACTAGTAGTCTTGACACCTAACAACCAATGCATACATGCCCGAATACTTGGAGTTGAGGTTTTACAATGCTAGGTTGCTTTAAATTTTCCCACAGGGATATATCCCACATCGATAACGTTGGAGGAATTTCATAGTGTTTATATACACAAGTAGTTCTATAACACTTTGACACATAGAGCAGAGTGGCACCCCCTCATGGGCTCCTCCTCCATGTGACTTTGCACTTAGCACTTGTGCGTTGTGCTTTGACTTGATGATGTATGAGCGCTAATCCATGTTGTGTGTTGATGGCAGGTGCTTGGCTCAGTGCTTTATGGACTTAATTGGATATTGGGCCTGTGGGCCCAACAATTTTGATAAACAGAACATATGACCCTGTTATAAGCCTGAGAACACATTTTTGGCTAAAATCCAAAAATTCATAAATTTTTAATCATAAGAAGACCTAGGGCTAAATTGGCCATAAAGATTTTTTTTTTATATTTCCCCAAACTTAGAAAATGTTTCCCAAAGCCACATTTTTCCGAATACCCAAATAAATCAAGTAAACATTTTTGCTCAATATCTCGGCCAAATTGCAAAAATTTTCAAAAAGTACTTGTGCTAACATAGACTCCAATGGGAATGCTCTCCTCCTTGTGAGGAAACAAAGAAATCATAGACACTGTGTGTGATCCATTGGGCTTCTCCCACCTTTCTGAAACCTTCAACATGCAAATTGTGACATGTTTTGCAACTAACTAAGTCTGCAACTGAAACCAAAAATTAAATTGAAACTGTCATTGTACATTGATGCAAATGGAAATTGTTAAAACCAAACTGAAAACTACTGAAAATGATTCTCAGAGTGATGATATTATTGACACACAATCCTACTCTAATTTACTAAAAATTACTGCTGAATCAAGTAATGCAAAAGTGCCAGTGAAGCCAATCCAACATTTGAATCCTTGACTGAAGGATGCATTCAACTTTTCTGGGCAGAAATAAAAATTTAGATAAAGGCAATTCAAACTTATGTCGAAACTGGTATCCTTGATCCAAAAATACTACAAGGTTCACCTTCTTTGATGATTCCAACAAAAATGAAAATGAATCCTGAAGAACACGAGCTGCTATCCTTTTTTGAATATCAACAAGAAGACAAGATTGCCCTCCATTGTTAATTGTTGTTCCTTGTTCAATTTCATCAAGCTTTTCATTATAAACATTATGATCATTTTCAAATGAAGATGCAACAACTTGCTTATCTTCCTTTGAACTGAACCCATATTGATTCTGGATATCAACCACTGCATCCTCATATCCTCTTTTATACTGCTCTGAATACATCAATAATGCTTCATCTGTTTTTGATTCATACTCTTCCTGTTGTTGGTCATAAAGATCTTCAAAATAAATGTCCTGACAAAGAAAATATCGAGACTTTCTTTGAACAAACAATTTTTCTTTTTCTATCTCAAGTTCCTTGACAAGTTTCTTTAAACAACCAAACTTACCTTCTTGACAAAAGATATTGCATGAATCTAAATAAGAAAACAAAGTTGAACAAATATCTTCATACCATTGATCATTAGAAAACATATCAATCCATTCTCTACAATCTTGAAGAGAAACAAGGTCTGCCACAAACCCTGTTCTTTTGTTTGATGAAGTACCTGGATCGAAAGCTAAGCTTTCCATTCTGAAACCAAGAAACCCTTCAAGATCCGAACTGTTTGAACAATGAAGTTGCCATGCAAGCTTTAGCTCTGTATTCTTCTGCCAATGTAATCACCTTCAAACTGATTTTCTGATGCGTGGAGTTGCCAGAGAAGGAATACAACCAATATATGCCTAAGTGCCTACTTCTCTCAGACCTTAGAACTCAACCATTTTGTTCTTTTCCGAGGAAGATATATAGTATTTGGTTCCCCGAAAACGACGCCAAAATGTTAGCACTTGGTATTTTCTTTGGGCTGTATCAAAGAAACCCCAAGGTAACTATTTCAACCAAATTTAGATTATATTCTGATCTATACAATCAAAGGGGGATCTCTCAAAATCCAAAAGGATTTCACACTCAAGAAATATACAACAATAACACTTAGAGGTCAGATTCTGATATAAGATAGGTTTATTTTTGTTTTTAGTTTTAAAAGGGTTGGAAAGACAAGCTTGAGAAACCATTGGGCAATGGAGTCAAAGTCTGAGCTTAAATATATTTAGTTAATGGTTGGTTGTGTGCTTTATGAAAATAGAGGTAAGGTAAGTGACATTTTTCAAGGAATAATAAGTATTGAGATGGCATCCGAAAATAGAAGGTGATAACCCATCACATTGAGAGCATATAGAAAAGGATGAGTTCTCAATGTAACTTTAGATGAAATACAAAAAGATTGATTACTATGAGTAGAACATCAAGCAAGGATGAATTATGAACATGAAATCTTCAACACATAGAGAAGTATTTACTGCATGAATGGAGCATCAGGTAAAGACGAATTCCAAAAATATACTCTCATTCAAATATTGGAAAAGAATAAACATTAATGGAAATGAGCATTACAAAGGAAAAGACATACTTAGAACAAAACCATAAAAAATCTATGCTTCATGAAAGCACTGCACTTCTGCATTTAACTCATAAAATTGTTCAGGAAAAAGATACACAGTAAAATAGTTTTTCTCCTCCTTTAGGTCAAACCCTTTTTTAGTCTTTTGCATATGAATATATAGACCTTTTACAAAACCTAGCTCCAAAGTTCGAGCTCTCTAGACTTTTTCTAAAAATAGAAAATAGTTACAAAACTGCTTGACACCTGTTAATGACCTCCTAACTTCTAGGTAATAGTTACAAAAAGATGCTGACATATGTGAATTGTTTTCTATTTTGTTGGAAATCAAATAAAATACAAATCATAAAAGATAAACTAAATTAAGGAAAATGATGCAATGTCTCGAGCTGTTTGGAAGGTTGCTAGATCAAATCTCCTTGGAATCTGGAATAAGTTTTCAATGTACCATTTGTCTTGAACTACCAACTGTGTCCACATATTTGGATATCAGGTGTTGATTACATACTCGTGCCATCTGCTAGATTTTCTCTAAGATCCTGAAAAAGCTCCAAAAGATGTGGCACGATATGCCATCTTTGCATAGAAAACTGAAGCTAATGTTGCGCAAATGGTACCTACAATGTTTGCATAGCGAACTTGCGTATCACAATGATTTTTATTGAAAAATTCCTTGAGATTTGATCTCTGTCATTTGTATCCCTTTGATTTCCAGCTCATCAAAATCCAACTATTGATTTTATGCCCAGAAATAAAAAACTGATTGCTACTTCCTATGTCTTTGATTTCCTGGAAATCTCGTGATATCGACTCTATTGTACCCCTTGAGCCAACAATTCCTTAGCCCTGCCACCTGCATATGGATCAAAAGACAACCACATGCTTATGAAATTAGAGATGCTTGAAAAGCACAAAAACCAAGTTGAGCCATTGCTCGATTAAAGAGTATTTAGATGAAAATATCCATGTGTTGTACACCATCCTGCAAGTGGTTCATGAGCAATAGGATCCATAGAAAACCTATCCAATGTAGTGTGGTAATAAATATCACAAAGCATGGCCTTTGCTTTCCAGTGCGTGTAGCAACAAGCAACTGTTTTATTCCTACATCATCCAAAGTAATGTATCACCCTGGACATTGACACTGGCTATCCCAAGCTGTGCCAAGATAACTTCCAAGCACACTTGTTGAAAAAGAGTTGATTTTTCACCCATGTTGGGTCCTGTAAGAAACATGAAGCAATAATTTATTTTGTAGCATTTGCATTAGGTCCTATAACAACTAAAGAATTGATTTGATTTTTCAACAGAGGTAAGGTATTGCCAGTTTTATTGAGAAGCACAATTCCCTATCTAGAGCCTTCTAATGCTAATTTCCTTCTTGATATTAGTTGCTCTATCACCATAAAAAACTCCTATTATTGTCCGCAAAAACAATTATATTCACATCTCCCAAATAAGGAGGTCGAACTTTCTATAACTATTACTTTTGCTTGTGTTCGCCTCAAAAATCTGTTTAGAAGGAAAATAATTTCACTGAATAACTCTGATTTTATTAGTCTAGGAATTATTTGTGGAAAAACCATAACATGAAGTTTCATACCATGCTCTTTCATCTAATTAGAAATTCTCTTTTGCAGACGACTGCATACCTTTTCACATGAGCTCTTGGAGCTGGAACACAGTCAACTTTGTTCACAAAGAATTGCCTCCATATATTTCACTCAAAATATATTGTAATGGGGACATCACAACATATAGGTAGGATCAGATTCTCTTTTCTCAGACGCTTGTAAACATTTCTCTTAATCTCAGCAAAATTATTTGATGCAATTAGTGCCAACAATGCATTGTTGTTTCACCTGTTTTCCTGAAACCAAGATGGTACATGTAAAGTCCAAGTCTTCTTGGCTTCTTTCTTTATATTCCCTTTGCTATTTCATTTTTACAATTTGCTTGATCCTTCTGGTAGATGACTAAGTCTGTGACAGATAAATCACTATCATAACATTACTTGATACCTGAGCGATATTCTCTTAGCAGATGGAGTTTTAATACCCTTTTGTGAGATCATTCTTTCAACTTGATCAACATCTGGAAATGTTACTCTGTAATTACAATATTAGGTGTTATAGATTACTCATTTGACATCCTTTAGCATTTTCCTAAAGAGAATTTAGTCGACACCTGGAAACTTTGCTGGCATTTGACCATCTGACTTGGCGATGAAACGAAGATTGTAAACAGAGAGCGTCCCATCATTAGTTCCAACAATTTTGTTTCTTGTTTCCACAATTCCATGCCTCTCCTGTGCCCATGCGATACATTTAACACTCAATTTACATTCAACGAGTTTGGAACCTGTAAATGTCACAATATTGGTGCTCCATATGTGAGAAAAACTGCATGGACACACGAGGGTTTGAATAGGCATTTTCAATGTACATATGGCATTTGAAACCCTTGTTACCAATTCTATTCGGTGCATTGTGCAACTAGAACACCCCTTTGCTGGCTTCTCCCTTGGTCATAACTTGTGCTTGAACGAGACTTGGCACTTGGTCAATTTGTCGAGATTTGATGAATGCCTAAAACTTGCACTAGTAGTTTTGACACCTAACAACCAATGCATACAGGCCCGGGCGCTTGGTGTTGAAATTTTACAATGCTAGGTCGCTTTAAATTTTCCCAGTGGGATATATCCCACATTGATAAATTTGGAAGAATTTCTTAGTGTTTATATATACAAGTTGTTCTATAACACTTCAACGCGTAGAGAACAGTGGTGCCCCCTCGTGGGCTCTTCCTCCATGTCACTTTGCACTTAGCACTTGTGCGTTGTTCTTTGAATTGATAATGTATGAGTGCTAATCCATGTTGTGTGTTGATATCAAGTGCTTGGTCCAATTCTTTATTGGACTTAATTGGAGATTGGGCCTGTGGGCCCAATAATCTTGACAAACATAACATATGACCCTGTTATAAGCCCGAGAACACATTTTTGGCTAAAACACAAAAATTCATAAATTTTTAATCATAAGAAGACCCAGGGCCAAATTGGCTATAAAGCCAAAATTTTTATATTTTCCCAAACCTATAAAATGTTGCCCAAAGCCACATTTTGTCGAATACCCAAAAAAACCAAGTAAATTTTTTGCTCAATATCTCAGCGAAATTGCAAAATTTTTAAAAAAGTACTTGTGCTAACAAAATCCATAAGGAGATAAGTCAAAAATACAATTTAAAAAAAAATAGTTAGTTTTTTTTCTTTCCTTTTGAAAATTCATAACTCATATTTTATTATTTTCCTTAGGAGGCCCATTTTAGACCTCAAAAATTCTTTAATATCAATCCTATCTAGAACACATCTATGAATAGTATTCTAAGAGAGTTACTTTGTATAGTAGGCATTTGGGTTTTAATCATTGAAGAGTCTAGGAGGATTAACATACTCAATGACATGTCTGGGAGTAAGGACTTATTTTTCTTTCCTTCATCCTTCTTGTCTTCACTATCATCTTTGGATTCATTACCACCCTTATTATCACCATCCCCTCACTCCTTGTTTTCTCCACCATCCTTCTTTTCTCCACTACCACCACCTTCCTTCTTCTCCCCCTTGTTTTTTACTCCCATCCTTTCCCCCCTTCCTAATTATGTCCATCTTCTCTAAATTCCATTTATTCTTTTCAAATTTTATGCCAATACACTAATTGAATTTTTTAGGGCATATGTTTCAAGAATAAGAAAAATTTCATTAACAACATTGGGTTGTTGGTAATAATGTATTTCAATGCAAAAATCTTACATACTTTGACAAAATTTCAAAACCAATAGAGCTTCATTAAATCCATAAACCCCCCACAACGCAAATAAATTTCAAATATATAAAATTATAGGCCCAAAAATCTAACATATGATCCCATGAATATATTAAAAACTTGACATAAACACTCCCAAATATAGGTTACAC
>JZKD02S0175808.1:198660-208786 GCA_000966675.3 Picea glauca
ACTCATCACAGGAGGGCCTTGATGTATCCCCCATCAATGACACGAAATGAGTAACAGATTTTGAAGGTGAAACAGAGTATGATGTAAGTTGGACTGGACACAAGGAAGGCCGACATGAAGAGAATGGACAACTACAGATGGCTGACTCAATAGAGGTTTCGGATGAACTTCTCTTGAACATATGAATGACACGACCAATGATTTGGCAGCATTGACTTAGATACGACGCAGGGTATGACCTTTTAGCAAATCGAATGAGAGACAAATGGATTTCCCAAACCGGCTTCAAATAATGAATAGGGGGTGTCATGTTCAAGAGCGACACTTACTGCCAATTAATATGAAGATGAGAACATATCCCTTTCCCAAATTTTCCCCCACCATTTCTGGCGAGTACCTCTTTCTTTTTATGCAAGCTTGAGGAGGATAACATATGCTTGTTGATATAAGCTCATCCTTCGGAGTATTTTTAACGAACCCTAGGAAGGAGTGGTTTGGTCCCATTACGGGTCTGTCGATATTTTTTTAACGAGTCCAAAGATAGAAAACTCAAAGGTTTTTCATGATTATAGAGTCTGGAAAAACACTTAAAAGAGAACTCTCTAAGTTCCTTTTTCATAAAATAGTTTGGTGAGACCGAAAAAGAGATAAATTATCGCCGAACAGACGTTTTCTTCAAATAATTTATCGAGTGTGAAAATAGCAAGGTCGCTCGGCTATCTTTTCATGTTTAGAGAGTCTGAAAAGAGCTTAAAGAGGACTCCTGGGGGTTCCTTTTTCGTATAACCTTGTTGAGCCCAAAAAAGTGATAAAAGTGTGCTTGATCACATTCTCATGTATTTTCGAGCATGAGAACGGACAAAGACTAAGCTCGAGGTTTTGTACAAAAACCATAAAAAACAATCAAAACATGTGATAAAGAAGAAAAATATATCTGCATCCCTGTGCATGAACATCAAAGTCGTTACGCCTGAAAAAGTTGTACTCAAAAATGCATTAGGCATTAGGTTTTAATAAATAAATTATTATAAAAATCTAATAACATGGTAAAAGTAAATATAAATAAGTAAAAAATCCTTTTACCATATCATTTTATCTTTACCACTATTTGAGCCCCAAAACCCCTCTTTTATCCTTGAAATTTGGCATCAGATTGTGGGAGTTACAAGCATCCATTCGACGAACCGTCAATGACAGTGAGGTAGGCCCTTTGTCCTTTACCTTTTCATGGTTTAAATTTTCATTTTCATTGGCAAAAACACATTTTTGAGTTGGTTTTCGGGGGCTATTATTGCGCTCAACCATTCTCGCAGGTGAGCTACCCAGGACCTACGAGAATGGGTCATTCTCACAGGTGAGCCCAAAGGCACTTGCGAGAACCTCGCATTGTGCCTAAAGGGCACCTGCGAGAATGGCAAAGTGTAAAAGTTTTTTTTAAATTTTGCTGAATGAAAAGATACCAAATGTTGAATAGAGTTATTAATCTTCTTCTTGTGCTTCTTATGCAGGTATTTGGCCATCACAATGGTTCTAGAATGGCACGAAAGGGAGCATGAAGAAGATAATTCCATTGCCGGAAATCATCTGCCCACCATTGCCGCTTTGCGAAAATGTGGTCTTCTGAAGTACTTTCGTATCCCGGGCATGAGGGCCCAAGTCAGGTTATTGGAGTACCTTGTGCATATGTGGGATCCCGATCAACAAGTATTCCATGTAGGGGTCCACACATTGTTCTTGGATATTGAGGACATTTACTTCTTGAAAGGACTATCACGGCGTGGGTACCACATGAACCTGACTAGTAGCAGAGGTGGTGGGCTGCCTATGAGTGAGTACTGCTGTTTGCACTGTGTTCCAGAGGCAGAGAGGAGCAAAGGGAAAGTAGCTATTTGGAGAGTGCGGGATTTGACCCTCCACACTATTTTGTTCACCATTGCTCGTATGGCTAGGAGCTCTGCTCCTCACATGGCTCTCCAGAGCTACTTTAAGTTTGCCATAGAGTGTACTGAGCCTCGAATTTTTAACTAGGCAGATGCAGTGTTTCGTAGCATGAAAAGGAAGCTGACCAAATGCAGGTAAGGTAACCTGAAGCAATTTGGGTACAGGTCTTTGTTGGTGTCCTTCTTTCTCGAGAGGGTTCCATTACTGAGGTTGTAGGTTGAGTGGGATTTACTGGCCCCAACATATCCAAGAATGTTGAGATGGTGTCAGCTCATGGCCTGCCACGTAGCTGGACCAATTATCAAATATGATGATACCTTCTTCGACTGGTTGCGACCACAAATGCTGATGGTCGATGATTATGCATATGCCGGGTTGGATTTTCGAGGAGATCCATACTTAGTCCAGCTCGAGGGTGCTCAATGGGGGGAACTTGGTAAGAAGTACACATTTTTTTCTTTTTAAATGTTTTTGTGAATTTTATCATATGTAAATGTTTTTATATGTTTGTCCAAGGAATAAATACAAAATTCATTTTTGATGACACAGATGTGGGAACTTACCGACCTCTTGGTACTTCTCCTATTCAATGGCGAGGAGAGGTGGCACCAGTGCCACGATGGGACACCGATGATTATGAAGCGGTGGAACAAAACCTAGAGGGTTTGACAACAAATATTCTATACATGCCTCTTGGAGAGGTCCCACGACGTTATCAACGTAATACAGTAGGAGTGTCAGAGTCCATTGGCTAACTGCTTCGTAGGGTTTCCCGGGAAGTCATGTGTTACCGTGAACATCATTGATGATGTCACTTTGTAGAAGCTATAAGCTTTAGATTTTGAAATTTTGGTCCTCGGACAAAACCTTTTTGTAAAAACTCTTTTGATCGTTATATATACATACGGATTCTACCGGTTTATCTTGTGTTGTGTGAAAATTAATGGGATTGATTTATAAATGATCCAAATGTCTGTCTAACACATAGTTAGCCAATGCATCAGTTAATGTATTTAGAAATTTAGGAATATGTTGATATTCAATATAATCAAAATAACATTCCAAGAGGCAAATTCGCAAATATACTCGTAACAAAGTAGGACTTCAAATAGTATAGACATTACTTAACTGTAGTACAACAAGCTGCGAATCGAGTCACACAACCAAATGACGGATTTCGAGCGAGATAGCATCAATCAACAATTCAATAACGATGCTATACTCCACAATATTGTTGGTCGCACAGTCGAGACACACACCTCGTAAGGAGACAAGTTCACTTGTAGGGGCATAAATTGCCCATCAAGTGGAAGCAAGGTTCTGAGTACTACAACTAGCGCCATCACTGAAGCCAATGTAGGGTAGCGAAGACTCTGACATCTGGAAATCAAACACAATGTCACATAAGGGCAGAGACCAAATAACGACAAAAGAAAGCTACAGTAACACACAAGAAGTATGATACAATAAAAATACAAGTACTCATGCACAGGTAATTTTATGCATAATACTTCTTCAAGTACAACCCATTCTTGGGTTCACTCAAAGGGATACCATCGTAATCTACTAACTTATAATCCCCTTTTTCCAATACTCATCTAACTATATAAGGACCTCGCCACATGGCTTCAAATTTTCCAGCTCCTAGCATATCTCGATCTTGTTCATAGAGGAGAGCGAGATCTCCTTCAGAGAAAATGCGAGTCTTGACATGTTTGTCGTATTGGGCCTTGACACGTTTTTTCTGAGCTTCTATGACTAGGGTAGCATTGTGTCAAGTTTCATCTAATCGCATAAGATACAATAGACGGTCTTCCTCAGTAGAAGTGTTTGGTAGGAGTTCAATAACTAGTTTTAAAGAGGGTATCTCGCATTCAATCGGGAGAATGGCTTCCAAACCATAAACTAAGAGGAAAGGTGTAAACCCAGTAGCGGAATTGACGGATGTCCGGTAAGCCCACAATGCCGAAAACAACATTGTGTGCCAACTTGTTTTATGAATGCCTATCATTCATCGGAGCATAGTTATGAGAACTTTGTTAATTGCTTCGACTTGGCCGTTGGCTTGTGGGTAATAGGGCGTTGATTTTTCATGGCAAAGACCCAACTTTTCAGTAAGTTCGGACATCATGAAGTTTCTAAAGTGGCTACCGTGATCAGTGACGATAGCTTGGGGAACACCAAAATGAGCTATGATGTGATTAAAAATGAATAATGCTGCGGTCTTTCCAGTGTTGTCAAATGTCGGCCTCACCTAGGCCCATTTCGTAAAGTAATGGACGACTACAATAATGTATCCATTCTCCTCGGTCGAGTGAGGGTGACATGTCATGAAATCGATTCCCCATTTCACAAAGGGACCAACGGAGACCACAGGGTGAAGAGGAGCGGGATGTGACTGTATCTTGTCATTATAGGTCTAGCAAGCATGGCATTTTTGAACGACAATTATGCAGTCATTAAATAAAGAAGGCCAAAAATACCCTGCTCGTAAGATCTTCTGGGTAGTAGCATACCCAGACATATGACCACAACAGGCTCTAGAGTGGTAGTCATTCAAATCTTTCTCGGCTTCGTCGAACGTTAGGCAACGTCAAAAAACTGAGTCAATCCCCCGACGATAAAGAGTATCTCCAAGGATAATATATTGACGGGCTTGGTAGCGTATTCGATGTCAGTCAGTACTAGAGAAAGTTGGCCAAAAAGTCTGGGTTTGGAGATATATAATGATATCACCATAACAAATATCATCAGTGCTGATGAGGAAAAGAGATTCATTGGGTAATGAATCAGCTGCTACATTTTCTGTTTTAGAATAGGGAAAGTCACATATCAACTCAACAAACACTAAGGACTTCTTGGACTTGGCGCGTTCGAATTCCAAGTCAAACTCCCGAAGTATCACAATCCATTTGGAGTATTTTCCCCCTAGCAATTGACGTGTGAGAACGTGTTGCATAGGGTTGCAGTTAGAAATCACTGTAGTCTTGCGCGAGAGGATATAGTGCCGAAGGCATTGGACGACTTGGACGGCTGCCAAGGCCAGTGTTTCGACATGTAAATACTTGATTTCAGTAGGCGTTAGACTTCGAATCAAGTAGTAGATAACATGTTCGTCGTTAGCGTCATCCTCTTGGATGAGAACCATACCAATGGTATAATCTGAGGTGGCAAGGTAGAGGAAATAAACGCGACTATAATCGGGGGAAAAGAGAAGCGGAGCACGTGTTAGGGACAATTTCAAAGCTTTGAAAGCGTTGTTTGCGATGGTATCCCATACGAACTCAGACCCCTTTTTTAAGAGTCATGTAAATCCATGGGTTATCTTGGTGTAATTTTGGATAAAATGACGAAGAAAGTTTGTTTTCCCCTACAAACTTTGTAATTGGCGAAGTGTAGAAGGAGGAGGGAGATTAAGGATCACCTCAACCTTTAAAGGATCCACCCTTAACCCTTGACGTGAAACAATAAAACCTAGAAGTCGGCCGGATTCCACGCAGAAAATGCACTTATGAGGATTCAAACGTATACGGTAAAACCAACAACGGACAAAAATGGCTCGGAGGTGGATTGGATGATCGACTCGATGCATTGAGTGAGCAGGTAAATCATCCAGATATGGTTGCACGATGTGCTTGATATCATGGAACGCATAAGACATAGTGCGTTGAAATGTTGCACCAATGTTCTTGAGACCAAAAGGGAGTTTCCGATAGGAAAAAGTACCCCAAGGACAAATAAAAGCAGTCTTATGTTGATCCTCAGGAACAATGTTGATTTGATTATATCCGGAGAAACCATCCATCAGAGAGAATATTTCACTTCCGGCGCAATCGTCGACAATCTGATCGACGAAGGGGGTAGGAAAGTTGTCTTTGGGACAAGCTTTGTTGATATCCCTATAATCAACGCATACACGAATTGTGCCTTGTTTCTTATCGATCAGGACAAGATTGGAAATCTAGTCAGTGAGAGCCACCGGGTAAATAAAGACGGCTTTGAGAAGTTTCTCGACTTCGAGCTTGATAACTTCCGCTTTATGGAGGTGAACTAGATGAAGGAGTTTCCGGATGGGTTTAGCGTTAGGGTATGCCTTGATCCCATGTATCACAATGTTGGGGTCGATACCCAACATTTCTTCATAGCTCCAGGCAAAGATGTCACGAAACTCTTTGAAAAGGGACGTATAGGTGACGATTTCGTTAGGGGAACATGAAGCTCCGATATGGAAATTTTCGATGATTCCAGGTTTGACGGATATGCCGAGGGGAATAGTGGGCGAGATATTTCTTAAGTTCCCTTCGAAAAAAACATCGTGTGTAGACTCGGGAACAGTTGAGATGACGACAACGGTCGACGGGGTCGATATCCGTTGGTAGTTCTCAATGGTATGTTGCTCTAGGAAGAGTATGGAATGATGATGCCCATCATCCCAAGGGGTGTCCTCCATGACAGACATGATCATCTCGTCTGTGGGAAAAATGACATGAAAATGACATGGAGATAACTCACCAAGAGATGGGGTAGAAGGGGTTTCTGATTGAATGGCCTGATAGGTAGATTTGACCGGACTTAACGACATTTCGTCGCCATAACGAAGATGATCTCCAGGGTCAGGTACTATCCATGGGTCATGAGACATAGGAATTTCATGAATCTAGGTGGAGATCATGTTGATTGAAGCAATGGATGAGCATGAAACATCAAGCAATGGAATGGGGAAAGTACCCATTAATGAAGAGTCTTTAAGAAGGCCTACACTGACATTCTCATAACCCAATGGGGTTTTAGCGATGAGCGGTATGTTTCCAGTATGGGTGTCAGAGTTAAAGAAGGCTAATTGGTCAACAGTGACTACCTTCCTTGATGTGGGAAACGTACCACACGAAAAAGGGTCGACACAACTGCGCGCATGGAATCGATCCAATTACGGCCAATCAGAAGATTGTAATCAAGGGGAGCGTCAAAGATTTCCACTTCGACTTGGACTGTTTTTCCTTTTAACATGATGGGAAATGAAGGAAGGACACCGTAGGGATTAAAACTAGAGCCATTGAAGGCTTTGAGAGTGTTCTGGGATTCATTCAAGGAGGGAGAGACAATGGCTTTCAAGCAAGTAAAAGACATGACACACGTCGAGGCACCCTCATCAATAACAGTTCGACAAATGTTTTTGTCAGAGACAATCACTTGGATCTGGAATGCGAGTTGAGGGGGTAACCTTGGAATGTGATATTCCAAGTCAAAAATTATTAAATTCGTATCCGTCGGGTCAATTCCATCGATAGATTTCAACAGTGCCTTCCATTGTATGGGACAATTTTGAAGGACTTCGAGGCTGACATTGCAGAAGGTGCTTGGGCCAGATCTTCAACAATGTTGTAGTTCTGGGCAGCACAAGCATGAGGATTGAAAGCCGATTTTTGAATGACGCCCTTTGGGGGGGGTCGAAGAACTGTGTCGAGGCTCGGTTGTTCAATATGAAGAGGACCATTAGTAGGTGGAGTCGTGGGAGAGGGTTGTACCAATGAAGGAGATAGGTAATCAACCTTCTCTTTAGAGGGAGAATAATCTTTGGCTCGAGCGGTGAGTGCAATGTCATTCTGCTTTGAATCTCCAGTACACATCAAGACATATGATGTAGTAGAAGGTGAGGGTTGGTCATGAATGACCAATTGAGCCTGTTGTTGAGACGAGAAGGGTTGGGACAAAACGACTGGAGCAGGTGGTTTTGGGGCTCCTTGAAGGAACTTAGTGACCTCGGCGTGTCATGGAAAATCCTTCCTGTAGTGATCATCACCACAGATAAGACAAGGGTATCGAGGTTTGTGCTTATCCCGATCGTCAACAGGTGTAGTTTTGGGTCACTCTGTTTGAGAAGTATTTTTGTCCTCCTTATTCTTACCCCTTTCCTTTTTGGATTTGTTTTTACCGGCAAGGGTAGATTGAACTGCATTTACCTCAGAAGTCTTTCCTGTGGGAGGGGTAGGAGACGTAGCATTTTGAACATTATAAGAAGTAGGTTTGGGGTTGGTGCTTGAGGCGGAATGTGGTTGGGTCTGGAAAGTGCCAATCACACCGTCAGCTGCATGAGAAGCAACTGGAGTACTTGAAGTGGTGGAAGTGGAAGGACGAGGTAAGTCAGGTAGTAAGTCATAAAGGGTACCCGTTTGTGAGTAAATGAGGTCAAGGTATTGAACACGACTTATGGCCTGCTCTTTCGTGACTACCCCACCCATGGCAATGTCATGACCGATGTCATTCAAAAATGATTTTATGAACCATTCTGCCAGCAACTGATCAAGGAGTTCAAGTTTAATGAGACGTCATCTCCATCGCCACTCATGAATGTGATCGGAGATATGAGTGGCTTAATTTTGTTTGAAATAACTCAAAATCTATGTCCCCATTTCATAACGGATCAGTAACTGGTATTGTTTGAGGAAAGCCATAGCTAGGGTGTTGAAGTCAGTGAAAAAACCTTGTGGTAATTCTGTATACCACTTCGCAGCAGAACCTGTGAGGGTTCATTGAAAAAGACGTAAATGAATAGAGTCATCCATCAATGAGTTGGATGAGCAACAGAGGTGAAAAGTCATGACGTGATTGTTCGGGTCCTCTCCCGCTTTGCCATCGAATTTAGGAATGTTCGATGGTAGCTTGGCTGGTATAGCAGCCCATTGGGGAGAGTGACGAATTGGGTCATTTAAAATCCTTGACAAATCTGGAAGATCCAAAGTGGAAAAAAAGGGTAACTGTCGATTCACCTATGGATACTAGTGGCTTTGGGGAGGAAGCCCCATCGACAAACTAGTAGGACCATAAGCAGTCTGCATATAATGTGAAGACCCAGGCAGATTCGGTGGCGGTTGGAGAGGAAAGTAGCTCATGGGATTGTATCCTTGAACAGGGACGTGAGTTTGAGAATTTGAGCCCCAAATAGGATTGAACGTACCTAGATATGGTTGGCCTATATTAGGGGGTATAACAGATGCAGCTAGAAACTGCTACCCCCCAGTCGATTGAGGAGGATGTTTTATCAACTGATTCCAATATTGGGCCAAGGACAGAGGTATGTTTTGTCCATAAGGTGGGGTCAGTCCTCCTATTGAAGGTGGTGTCCCAATTGGGGGTAGTGTTCCAATTGGGGGTTGTGTTCCAATAGGAATTTTCCCGCTGAGAGGGGGTTGAGTCATACCACCTTGGTGAAATTGTCCACCAACGGGAATCTAGTAATTGGGTGTGAAGGATGGAATAGTGCCACTAGGATTAAGATTTCTAGTGGAGGACGAGAAAGGTCCTCCAAAAGGAAATTCAGGGAGTGCCGGAATAAAACTGGGAAGAGAGTACCCAGAAGAAGAGGGACCACCAGGAGAGCCAGATGGGGTTTGCGTAGGAGTGGGAGTGGAAGCATTCAATGCACGACATCCGGGTGGTAGTGTCAAAGTGACACTAGGTGTATGCGGTGTGCTGATGGGGGTGAGACTAACCACAGTAATCCTATTGTGAACACTCGTAGTATCTGTGTGATGGGCCGTTTGATAGGGATGGTCAAGATGTGGTCATATCGTGGGGCATCCGTACCAGGAAAATAATAGGCAGTAGTAAACGGTATTGTCTCTGGGCTAGAGATTTTGGAAATCACAGGTGAGATGATGGTTTCAACACCTGATCCTACACCAAAAAGGTCTCGTCTAAAAATGCCTGTAGACCAAAAAGGATTTTGGCCTTCTATACCTGGAAAGGGTCCAACCAGTGATCCAGAAGACACAACAACTATGTCTCCAGAAGAATTCAGTCACATAAATGGTCGGTTAGAATCGGTGTGAAGTCAAAAGTCCTCTCGAGTATTGGTAATTCGAAAATGTTCGAGAGAGTCAGTTCATTCCACTTGTGGCGTGGTGATGTCTTGGACTTCACTCCGCTAAGGAGAGCCCTCAGGTGAACTTGTAGGCAAGGGTTGAGAACCTTCCAGATGCTCTGGAGATAAACCCTGCATTCTATGTGAACAACGTGGAGGAGCTATAGTGAATGAGTTACAAACTTACGAAGAAAATCTTAAGGTCAACCTGGGTAAACAAACAACATGTGCTAGTAAACAAAATCTAGGAAACAATACCAAGCAAACAAGACCTTCTAATTCTGAAGTCACTAGTTGGTGATGAAATCCAACGTCGCAACAACG
>JZKD02S0175808.1:212001-223646 GCA_000966675.3 Picea glauca
AAAACTATGTTTTCTGGGAAGAGATGAATGTCACTTTTCTTAGGAGAAAGTTCTTATTAGGAGCCTGAGTACACCATCATCAATACATCATCAATATGACCAAAATCATGGGTAACAATATGCCCCCCAAAGTATGAGGCCGTAATCACTGACAACCGAAATACTTTGTAAACTGCGTGTGTGTATGTCAAAAACCAGGAGCGCACCTAATCGGAAACCTGCGAAGAACAAAGCATCTGAAGAATATCATATTAATTTTGAGGTAGGAATTACCATACTCAAATCATAGACGAATGACATTATAGACATAGGTCATGGCCACCAATCATACACTGTGGATCCATGCTGTCAAAATATAGCATAGCCCCAGGAATACACTGTGGATCTATGCAAGAAAATTGAAACTGAGATGACATAGCCATGAGACATACAAAGTGGATCTATGTGTCACAAATTATACATATCCCATCACAACCTGGACCAAGAGATGATATCCAGGGTCTTCAATCCCATTGCCCAAAAGTACGAATCTAACCATGTGATTACATGTGTTGAAGTCGAACATGGTAGAAACCACTTGATTACTAGTCATTGATGAAACCATTAACAAGTGTGAGGGAAATCACCATTAATGTCAATGAATCCCAAGGTACACTAGTACAATCCCTCGAATGTGAATGAATGAGTTGAAGTCGAACATTCGACGAAATCTTTCGATCAGAGGTCAATGATGTAAACCCACTGTCGAAAGCGAGGAAACCTGCCATTGAGGCATGCAAGTTCCAAGGTACCACATAATTTCTAAGTCTTGTTTCCGGATAATGAGCTGAAGTCGATGGAACAAAACTCATCACAGGAGGGCCTTGATGTATCCCCCATCAATGACATGAAATGAATAATAGATTTTGAAGGTGAAACAAAGTATGATGTAAGTTGGATTGGACACAAGGAAGGCCGACACGAAGAGAATGGACAATTGCAGATGGCCGACTCAATAGAGGTTTCAAATGAACTTCTCTTGAACATATGAACGACACGACCAATGATTTGGGAACATTGACTCAGAGACGACATAGGGTATGACCTTGTAGCAAATCGAATGAGAGACAAATGGATTTCCCAAACTGGCTTCAAATAATGAATAGGGGATGTCATGTTCAAGAGAGACACTTACTGCCAATCAATATGAAGATGAGAACATATCCCTTTCCCAAATTTTCCCCCACCATTTCTAGCGAGTACCTCTTTATTTTTACGCAAGCTTGAGGAGGATAACATATTCTTGTTGATATAAGCTCATCCTTCGGATGAGTCCTTCGGATTATTTTTAACAAACCCTAGGAAGGAGTGGTTCGGTCCCATTACGGGTTTGTCAATGTTTGTTTAACGAGTCCAAAGATAGAAAACTCAAAGGTTTTTCATGATTATAGATTCTGGAAAAACACTTAAAAGAGAACTCTCTTAGTTCCTTTTTTGTAAAATAGTCTGGTGAGACCAAAAAAGAGATAAATTATCGCCCAACAGACGCTTTCTTCAAATACTTTATTGAGCGTGAAAATAGCAAGGTTTCTCGGCTATCTTTTCATGTTTAGAGAGTCTGAAAAGAGCTTAAAGAGGACTCCAGGGGGTTCATTTTTTGTATAACCTTGTTGAGCTCAAAAAAGTGATAAAAGTGTGCTCGATTGCGTTCTCATGTATTTTCGAGTGTGAGAATGGACAAAGACTAAGATCGAGGTTTTGTACAAAAACCATAAAAAAAAAATCAAAACATGTGATAAAGAAGAAAAATATATCCACATCCCTATGCATGAACATCAACGTTGTTACGCCTGCAAAAGTTGTACTCAAAAAGGCATTAGGCATTAGGTTTTAATAAATAAATTATTATAAAAATCTAATAACATGGTAAAAGTAAATATAAAGAAGTAAAAACTCTTTTTACCATATCATTATATCTTTACCACTATTTGATCCCCAAAACCCCTCTTTTACCATTGAAATTCGACGGCAGATTGTGGGAGTTACGAGCATCCATTCGACGAACCATCAGTGGCAGTGAGGTAGGCTCTTTGTCCTCTACCTTTTCATGGTTTAAATTTTCATTTTCATTAGCAAAAACACATTTTTGAGTTGGTTTTGGGTGCTATTATTGCACTCATCCATTCTCGCAGGTGAGCTACCTGGGACCTACGAGAATGGGTGATTCTCGTAGGTGAGCTCAAAGGCACCTGCGAGAACCTCACACTATGCCTAAAGGGCACCTGTGAGAACTGCAAAGTGTAAATTTGTTTTTAAAATTTTGCTCAATGAAAAGATACCAAATGTTGAATAGAGTTATTAATCTTCTTCTTGTGCTTCTTATGCAGGTATTTGGCCATCACAATGGTTCTAGAATGGAGAGAAAGGGAGCACAAAGAAGATAATTCCATTGTCGGAAATCATCTTCCCACCATTGCCGCTTTGCAAAACTGTGGTCTTCTGAAGTACTTTTGTTTCTCGGGCATGAGGGCCCAAGTCAGGTTATTAGAGTACCTTGTGCATATGTGGGATCCCGATCAGCAAGTATTCCATGTAGGGGTCCACACATTGTCCTTGGATATTGAGGACATTTACTTCTTGACAGGACTGTCACGGTGTGGGTACCACGTGAACCTGACTGGTAGCAGAGGTGGTGGGCTACCTATGAGTGAGTATTGTCGTTTGCACTGTGTTCCAGAGGTAGAGAGGAGCAAAGGGAAAGTAGCTATTTGGGGAGTGCGGGATTTGACCCTCCGCACTATTTTGTTCACCATTGCTCATATGGATAGGAGCTCCACTCCTCACATGGCTCTCTAGAGCTACTTTCAGTATGCCATAGAGTGTACTGAGCCTCGGGTTTTTAACTGGGCAGATGTAGTGCTTCGTAGCATGAAAATCCAGTTGACCAAATGCAAGTGAGGTAACCTAAAGCAATTTGGGTACGGGTTTTTGTTGGTGTCCTTCTTTCTCGAGAGGGTTCCGTTACTGAGCCTACAGGTTGAGTGGGATTTACCAGCCCCAACAGGTCCAAGAATGCTGAGATGTTGTCATCTCATGGCCCACCACGTAGCTAGACCAATTATCAAATATGATGATAGCTTCTTTGACTGGTTGCGACCACAAATGCTGATGGTTGACGATTATGCTTATGATGGATTGGATTTCTGAGGAGATCCAAACTTTTTCCTGCCCGAGGGTGCTCAGTGGGGGGAACTTGGTAAGAAGTACAATTTTTTTTCTTTTTAAATGTTTTTGTGAATTTTATCATATGAAAATGTTTTTATATGTTCGTCCAAGGACTAAATACAAAATTCATTTTTGATGACACAGATGTGGGACCTTACTGACCTCTTGGTACTTCTCCTATTCAGTGGCGAGGAGAGGTGGCACCAATGGCATGATGGGACACCGAGGATCATGAAGCGGTGGAACAAAACATAGAGGGTTTGACAAAAGATATTCCGGACATGCCTATTGGAGAGGTTCCACGACGTTATCAATGTCATACAGTAGGAGTGTCAGAGTCCATTGGCCGATTGCTTCGTAGGGTTACCTGGGCAGTCATGTGTTACCGTGAACGCCATCCATGACATCACTTTGTAGAAGCTATAAGCTTCAGATTTTGAAATTTTGGTCCTCGGACATAACCTTTTTGTAAAAACTCTTTTGATCGTTGTATATACATACGACTTCTACTGGTTTATCTTGTGTTGTGTGAAAATTAATGGGATTGATTTATAAATGATCCAAATGTTTGTCTAACACATAGTTAGCCAATGCATCAGTTAATGTATTTAGACATCTAGGAATATGTTGATATTCAATATAATCAAAATAACGTTCCAAGAGGCAAATTCGCAAATATACCCGTAACAAAGTAGGACTTCGAATAGTATAGACATTACTTAACTGTAGTACTACAAGTTGCGAATCGAGTTGCACAACCAAATGACGGATTCCGAGGGAGATAGCATCAATCAACAATTCGATAACGGTGCTATACTTCGCAATATTGTTGGTCGCACAGCTGAGACACACACCTCGTAAGGAGACAAGTTCACTTGTAGGGGTGTAAATTGCCCATGTAGTGGAAGCAAGGTTTTGAGTACTATGGCTAGCACCATCAGTGAAGCCAATGTAGGGTAGCGAAGACTCCGACATTTGGAAATCAAACACAACATCACATAAGGGCAGAGACCAAATAATGACAAAAGAAAGCTACAGTAACACACAAGAAGTATGATACAATAAATATACAAGTACTCGTGCACAGGTAATTTTATGCATAGAACTTCTTCAAGTACAACCCATTTCTGGGTTCACTCAAAGGGATACCATCATAATCTACTAACTCATAAGCCCCCTTTTCCAATACTTGTCTAACGATATAAGGAGCTTGCCACATGGCTTCAAATTTTCCAGCTCCTAGCATATCTCAATCTTGTTCATAGAGGAGAACGAGATCTCCTTCGGAGAAAACGCAAGGCTTGACATGGTTGTCGTATTGGGCCTTGACACATTTTTTCTAAGTTTCTATGACTAGGGTAGCATCACATCGAGTTTCTTCTAATCGCATAAGATACAATAGACGTTCTTCCTCAGTAGAAGTGTTTGGTAGGAGTTCAACAACTAGTTTTAAAGAGGGTATCTCGCATTCAATCGGGAGAATGGCTTCCAAACCATAGACTAACTGGAAAGGTGTAAACCCAGTAGAGGACTTGACGGATGTTCGGTAAGCCCTCAATGCCGAAAACAACATTGTGTGCCAACTTGTTTTGTGAATCCCTATCATTCGTCAGAGCATAGTTATGAGAACTTTGTTAATTGCTTCGACTTGGCCGTTGGCTTGTGGGTAATAGGGAATTGAGTTTTCATGGCGAAGACCCAAATTTTTAGTAAGTTCGGACATCAT
The DNA here is from genome assembly GCA_000966675.3 of Picea glauca. Lineage (NCBI taxonomy): Eukaryota > Viridiplantae > Streptophyta > Pinopsida > Pinales > Pinaceae > Picea > Picea glauca. The sequence goes on from JZKD02S0175808.1 coordinate 216,932, forward strand.
GAAGTTTCTAAAGTGGCTACCATGATCAGTGACGATAGCCTGGGGAACACCAAAATGAGCTATGATGTGATTAAAAATGAATAATGCTGTGGTATTTCCAGTGTTGTCAAATGTCGACATCGTCTCGACACATTTCGTAAAGTAATTGACGGCTATAATAATGTATCCATGCCCCCCGACCGAGTGAGGGTGACATGTCATGAAATTGATGCCCCATTTCTCAAAGGGACCAACGGAGACCACAGGGTGAAGAGGAGTGGGATGTGACCGTATCTTGTTATTATAGGACTGGCAAGCATGGCATTTTTGAACGATGATTATGCAGTCGTTAAATAAAGAACGCCAAAAATACCCTGCTCATAAGATCTTATAGGAAGTAGCATACCCAGACATATGACCACCACAGGCTCCAGAATGGAAGTCATTCAAAGCTTTCTCGGCTTCGTCGAACGTTAGGCAGCGTCGAAAAACTGAGTCAATCCCCCGACGATAAAGAGTATCTTTGAGGATAATATATTGACGGGCTTGGTAGCGTATTTGACTTCGGTTAGTACTGGACAAAGTTGGATGGAAATTCTGGGTTTGGAGATATATAATGATATCACCATACCAAAGATCATCAGTGATGATGAGGAAAAGGGATTCATTGGGTAATGAATCGGCTGCTACATTTTCCGTTTCAGAATAGGGAAAGTCGCATATCAACTCAGTAAACACCAAGGACTTCTTGGACTTGGTGTGTTCGAATTCCAAGTCAAACTCCTAGAGTATCACAATCCATTTGGAGTATTTCCCCCCTAGCAATTGACATGTGAGAATGTGTTGCATAAGGTTGCAGTTGGAAATCACTGTAGTCTTGCGCGAGAGGATATAGTGTCGGAAGCGTTGGATGGCTTGGACGGCTGCCAAGGCCAGTTTTTTGACATGTAAATACTTGATTTCGGTAGGCATTAGACTTCGACTCAAGTAGTAGATAACATATTCATCGTTAGCGTCATCCTCTTGGACGAGAACCATACCAATGGTATAATCTGAGGCGGTAAGGTAGAGGAAATAATCGCAACTGTAATCGAGGGAAAAGAGAAGCGGAGCACGTGTTAGGGACAATTTCAAAGCTTCGAAAGTATTTTTTGTGATGGTATCCCATACGAACTCAGACCCCTTTTTTAAGAGTTGCATAAATCTATGGGTTATTTCGGCGTAATTTGGGACAAAACGACGAAGAAAGTTTGCTTTCCCCTGTAAACTTTGTAACTGGTGAAGTGTAGAAGGAGGAGGGAGATTAAGGATCGCCTCAACCTTTAAAGGATCCACCCTAATGCCTTGACGTGAAACAATAAAACCTAGAAGTCGGCCGGATTCCACGCAGAAAATGCACTTATGAGTATTCAAACGTATACGGTAAAATTGACAGCAGACGAAAATGGCTCGGAGGTGGATTGGATGATCGACTCGACGGATTGAGTGAGCAGGTAAATCATCCAGATATGGTTGCACGATGTGCTTGATATCATGGAACGCATAAGACATAGTGCATTGAAAAGTTGCACCAACGTTCTTGATACTGAAAGGGAGTTTTCGATAGGCAAAAGTACCCCAAGGACAAATAAAAGTAGTCTTATGTTGATCCTCAGGAACAATGTTGATTTGATTATACCTGGAGAAACCATCCATCAGGGAGAATATTTCACTTCCAGCGCAATCGGGAAAAGATTGGAAACCCAGTCAGTGAGATCCACCAGGTAAATAAAGCCGGCTTTGAGAAGTTTCTCGACTTCGAGCTTGATAGCCACCGCTTTATGGGGGTGAACTAGACAAAGGCATTGCCGGACGGGTTTAGTGTTGGGGTATGTCTTGATCTCATGTATCACAATGTCGGGGTCGATACCCAGCATTTCTTCGTAGCTCCAGGCGAAGATGTCATGAAACTCTTTGAAAAGGGACATATAGGTGACGATTTCATCAGGGGAACATGAAGCTCTGATATGGACATTTTCGACGATTCCATGTTTGACGGATATGTTGAGGGGAATAGTGGGTGAGATATTGCTTAAGTTCCCTTTGGAAAACAAATCGTGTGCAGACTCGGGAACAGTTGAGATGACGACAACGGTCGACGAGGTCGAGATCCATTGGTAGTTCTCAATGGTATGTTGCTCCAGGAAGAGGATGGAACGATGATGTCCATCATCCCAAGGGGTGTCTTCCATGACAGACATGATCATCTCGTCTGTGGGAAAAATGACATGAAAAGGATCTGGAGATAACTCACCAAGAGAGGGGGTAGAAGGGGTTGCCAATTGAATGGCCTGATAGGCATATTCGACTGGACTTAACCACATTTCGTCGCCATAACGAAGATTATCTCCAGGGTCAGGTACTATCCATGGGTCGTGAGACACAGGAATTTCATGAATTGAGGTGGAGATCATGCTGATTGAAGAAATGGACGAGAGTGGAACATTAGGCGGTGGAATGGGGAAAGTACCCATTAACAAAGAGTCTTTAAGAAGGCCTACACCGACGTTCTCATAACCCGGTGGGGTTTTAGCGATGAACGGTACATTGCCAATAGGGGTGTCAGAGTTAAAGAAGGCTAATTGGTTGACGATGGCTACCTTCCCTTGATGTGGGAAACGTACCACAAGGAAAAGGGTCGACACAACTATGCGCATGGAATCGATCCAACTACGGCCAAGCAAAAGATTGTAATCAAGGGGAGCGTCAAAGACTTCCACTTCGACTTGGACTATTTTGCCTTCTAACATGATGGGCAATGAAGGAAGGACACCGTAGGGCTTAAAACCAGAGCCATTGAAGGCTTTGAGAGTGTTTTGGGATTCGTTCAAAGAGGGAGAGACAATGGATTTCTAGCAAGTAAGAGACATGACACACGTCGAGGCACCCTCGTCGATAATAGTTCGACAAATTTTTTTGTCAGAGACAATCACTTGGATATGGGATGCGAGTTGAGGGGGTAACCTTGGAATGTGATCTTCCAAGTCAAAAATTATTAAATTATTATCCGTCAGGTTGATTCCACTGATAGCTTTCAATAGTTCCTTCCATTGTGTGGGAAAACTTTGAAGGACTTTGAGGGATGACATCAGAGAAGGTGCTTGGGCTAGATCTTCAACAATGCTGTAGTTCTGGGCAGCACGAGCATGAGGATTGAAAGCTAATTTCTGAACGACGCCCTTTGGGGGGGGTCGAAGAACTGTGTCGAGGCTCGATCGTTCAAGATGAAGAGGACCATTAGTAGGTGGAGTTGTGGGAGAGGGTTGTACCAATGAAGGAGGTAGGTCATCAACCTTCTCTTTAGAGGGAGAATAATATTTGGCTCAAGTGGTGAGTGGAATGTCATTCTTCTTTGAATCACCAGTACACATAAAGACATAGGATGTAGTAGAAGGTGAGGGTTGGTCATGAATGACCAATTAAGCCTATTGTTGAGACGGGAAGGGTTGGGACAAAATGACTGGAGCAGGTGGTTTTGGGGCTCCTTGAAGGAACTTAGTGACCTCGGCGCATCATGGACAATCCTTCCTGTAGTGATCATCACCATAGATAAGACAAGGGTATTGAGGTTTGCACTTATCCCGATCGTCAACAGGTGTAGTTTTGGGTCACTCTGCTTGAGAAGTATTTTTGTCCTCCTTATTCTTACCCCTTCCCTTTTTGGATTTGTTTTTATCGGCAGGGGTAGATTGAACTGCATTTACCTCAGAAGTCTTGCCAGTGGGAGGGGTAGGAGACAGAGCATTTTGAACATTAGAAGAAGCAGGTTTGGGTTTGGTGCTTGGGGCAGAATGTGGTTGGGCCTAGAAAGTGCCAATCACATCGTCGGCTGCATGAGAAGCAGCTGGAGTAGTTGAAGTGGCGAAAGTGGAAGGACGAGGTAAGTCAGGTAGTAATTCGTAAAGGGTACCTGTTTGTGAGTAAACGAGGTCAAGGTATTAAGCACGACTTATCGCCTGCTCTTCCGTGACTACCCCACCCATGGCGATGTCACGACCGATTTCATTCACAAATGATTTTGTGAACCACTTTGCCAACAACTGATCGGGGAGTTCAAGTTTAATGAGATGTCGTCTCTGTCGCCACTCATGAATGTGATCGGAGATATGAGTGGCTTTATTTTGTTTGAAAGAACTCAAAATCTTGGTCCCCATTTCATAACGGATCGGTAACTGGTAGTGTGTGAGGAAAGCCATAGCTAGGGTGTTGAAGTTAGCGAAAAAACCTCGTGGTAATTCTATATACCACTTTGCAGCAGAACCTATGAGGGTTCGTTGAAAAAGAAGTAAATGAATAGAGTCATCCATCAATGAGTTGGATGAGCACCAGAGGTGAAAAGTCATGACGTGATTGTTCAGGTCCTCTCCCGCTTTGCCATCGAATTTAGGGATGTTCGATGGTAGCTTGGTTGGTATAGCAGGCCATTGGGGAGAGTGACGAATTGGGTCCTTTAAAATCCTGGACAAATCCGAAAGATCCAAAGTGGCCAAAAAGGGTAACTGTCGATTCACCTGTGGATACTGGTGGCTTTGGGGAGGAAGCCCCGTTGGCAAACCAATAGGACCATAAGAAATCTACATATAATGTGAAGACCCATGCATATTCGGTGGTGGTTGGAGAGGAAAGTAGCTCATGGGATTGTATCCTTGAACAGGGACGTGAGTTTGAGCATTCGAGCCCCAAATAGGATTGAATGTACTTGGATATGGTTGGCCTATATTAGGGGGTATAACAGATGAAGCTGGAAATTGCTGCCCCCTAGTCGATTGAGGAGGATGTTGTATCAATTGATTCCAATACTAGGCCAAGAACAGAGGTATGTTTTGTCCATAAGGTGGGGTCGGTCCTTCTATCGAAGGTGGTGTCCCAATTGGGGGCAGTGTTCCAATTGGGGGTTGTGCTCCAATTGGGATTTGCGTTCCAATAGGAATTTGCCCGCTGAGAGGGGGTTGAGTCATACCACCTTGGTGCAATTGTCCACCAACAGGAATATGGTAATTGGGTGTGAAGGACAAAATAGTGCCACTAGGATTAAGACTTCCAGTGGAGGACGACAAAGGTCCTCCAAAAGGAAATTGAGGGAGTGTCGGAATAAAACCAGGAAGAGAGTACCCAGAAGAAGAGGGACCACTAGGAGAGCCATATGGGGTTTGCGTAGGAGTGGGAATGGAAGCATTCAACACATGATATCCGAGTGGTAGTCCCAGTGTGAACACTCGTAGTATCTGTGTGATGGGCCATTTTGATAGGGATGTTCAAGATGTGGTCAGATCGCGGGGTGTCCGTACCAGGAAAATAATAGACAATAGTAAATGGTATTGTCTCTGGGCTAGAGATTTCGGAAATCACAGGTGAGATGATGGTCTCAACACCTGATCCTGCACCAAAAAGGTCTCGTCTAAAAATGCCTGTAGACCAAAAAGGATCTTGGCCTTCTATACCTAGAAAGGGTCCAACCGGTGATCCAGAAGACACAACAACTAAGTCTCCGAAAGAATTTAGTCGCATAAACGGTCGCTCAGAATCAGGGTGAATTCGAAAGTCCTCTCGAGTATTGGTAATTTGAAAATGTTCGAGAGAGTCAGTTCATTCCACTTTTGGCGTGGTGATGTCTTGGACTTCACTCCGCTAAGGAGAGCCCTCAGGTGAACTTGTAGGCAAGGGTTGAGAACCTTCTAGATGCTCTAGAGATAAACCCTCCATTCTACATGAACGACGTGGAGGAGAAATAGTGAATGAGTTACAAACTTACGAAGAAAATATTATAGTCAACTTGGGTAAACAAACAACACGTGCTAGTAAACAAAATCTAGGAAACAATACCAAGCAAACAAGACCTTCTAATTCCGAAGTCACTAGTTGGTGATGAAATCCAATGTCGCAACAAGGAGACAAGAAGGGGCTGGGCTAGGGTGGAAAAGTTACGCTGATGACCTACTTAATGGACTTACACCCTGGTGCAAGCTCCCACACATAATCGTGGGTATACCCTCCAAGGAACCCGAGTGAGTTTGGCCAACGTCGATTCCAGGTACCATGAAGACTTTCCCCTTCACAATCACCTTGTGTAAGAACCTAGAAATATAGGCTGCTAAGGTTACCACCAACAACAATAAAGCCTGGGGGGATAGTCGACAGTCTGATCCACACGCAAGGGCAGGGTATCTAGCTCGAAATTGTAATGACCCTTTTCTTATTACTAAGAATAATTTCATAAATAAACCTAAACATTGGCTAATTATAATTAATTATTATATAACCTCAATTGATTATAAGTGATTAATTAATTATTTTTCTACTTAGCTGAAGTATGATTAACTCCTTGATTAAGGGTTAATGAAGGAGTAATTATTAAATGAGACATTAAATGATTTAGTATTAGACTAATGGTTAGTGATTAATTAATTATTAAATAAAGTAATTGATTAACTATGTAATAAACCAATGGGGGAAAATAAAATAAAAACATAAATAAGGTTAAAGGGGTTACGTATCCCATGAGGGATAACGTAACCCATACGTTAAAGAGAACATTTAAAAGAGGATAAGACAATTAATAAAGAACTAAATGAAGGGATAAGGCTTTAATGAATGGATAAGGTGGTTGGTGGGGAGTAAAGGTTCGGGGGGTGAAGGAGGCATAAGGGAGGAGGAGGATTCATTTTGGGGGGGAATTTCATTCATGCAGTTTACGGGA
>JZKD02S0175808.1:235148-246605 GCA_000966675.3 Picea glauca
TAGATTTAAATTGTTATGCAAATTGTTTTGGAAAAAGTTATTTTATTTATCAAAATCTAGGAATGAATATGCGTGAGTAAGCAAATTTTTAGTAAGTTTCAAAATTTCCGCTCTATTTTAATTTATTTTAGCTTAAAAGAAATCATAGTCACTACAGAAATCAACTCAAAAGGCTTCCACTCATCATTGTGGGTATACCTCCAAGTGACCCCCGTAATACGTGCAATCTCTACAATGATATCAACAAAGAAGGGTGAGTAACTCTGTCAATATCAATGCGACCTCGTGTTTGACCCTTGTGTGAGAGGGGCTTCCCAGGACAAGATGTTGTAAATGGAATTTGACACTCCTTAACACAAGATGCTATTGTGTGTTTTGTGCTTTGGAGAGTGTATCTCTCTACCTATTCCAGAGCGCTAGCCTAGATAAATGTTGGTGTAATAGAACCCTAGAAAAGAGTTACTAATTAAATTTTACGATTGTGCAATGTTATTAAGGGCTGTTGTTACTTAAAGGAAGCGCAGATGAAACTGATGTTGTATGAGATTCTGACCCAACGATGCATAGATAGGAATGAAATATATCAATTTTTGTTCAATGAATCCTATGTATAGGAGGGAAAGAGAAGTTTTCCGGATCAAAACTCGAACTATGATACACAATTTCCTTTAAAATGCAATTGCAATGAATCACGCATCAATAACAATTCTCTATTGTTTCTTTTTCAATAATTTCAACAATTGATTTTCAATACTTTCGAAGACGAAAATGCTTTTGAAAGAAAAATGTTGTTCACTTTTCAAAAAGGACCTACACCATGATGGTGAGAGTGAAGAAAACCAAAAAACTAACAAACAAGCAATAGACAAAAAACCCAAACCAATCTTTCAATGGAAACAAAAATAACAAGCAGACCAAACTAGTCTTTTCAATTGCATGAGAAAAGTAATCTTCCAAATAATGAGCAAATGATAAAGACAAAGAAACTCAACTTTCAACTGATCGTCGGTTCTTAACCAAACAAGCACACTCAGATTCCAAAATAAGAGAGTATATCTTTGCCGAGAAAAGTCAAGAAACAAAAGTCGAGAAAAATGGACAAGAAGAGCCTTTGATTTCCTAAGATTGTTCATTCACAAAAACAAAGACAAGAAAACATCAACCAATGGTCCAAGAAGCTCTTTGCAGGAACCTATAGTGATCTGGGCAGCTGAACATGCAAAAATCTCAAATCCAAAATTTTGAAAAGAGGGTTCGCAGGCTAACTATATTACACAGTGCGAGAATGGGTCATTCTCGCAGGCCAGCTTTGAGCAGAGTGCTAGAACCTCGCACTGGACTTAAAAGCAGGGTTCAAACTCAATATATTCTCGTAGGCCACTGTGGAGTGCAGTGCAAGAATGTCTGAAACTAAACAATTTTTTGGAAAAAGACACAAAATTTGAAGAGGCCTCTGGACCCAGAGGGTCTATTAGGGTATCCTGAAGACTCAGAGATTGATATGAATGGAGAAAGGTAATGCAAGAGAAAATTGCCAAGGAAAAACACCAAAAACCACAGATAAAATGGGTTATCTCCCCATTGGAGTCGCCAATTTTGTTATCGGACTAATCGGTAGGTGTGGAAACTAACAGATCTCCCTAGATCCACTTGGATCTAGAACAAAACAGGACAGGACATGACTCTTTCCCTAAGTTATGACCATTGAATTAACTAGTAGGGAGGAATGGGTAACATACCTTTGTATCACTTCCTAGGGTATCTGTTGCTCCCGCTTCACTCCGATTCTCTCATGAGGTCAAGACCAAGACAACACAACCCAACCAAAGTGAATATATCAAAATATATTCAATCGTCAACTTATGTGTGTGATCAAGGAATTACACAATAATGTAAGAATGACTTTATGGGAAAAGGACATGCCACTGTATCATATTAATCGAAAGTAGAAGGATACAACCTGATCACCTTGATGTCGCAAGATTCCTTTCAGTGGCTCTTGGCTCCAACACACATACTTTCTCGATCCTTGTATGAAGAAGATCCAATTCCTCTTGATAGACTTGCTAGAGTTTCCAAGCTCCTGTTCAAACTAGGTCCTTCACACAATTCTTTCACCAATTCTCCAATGAATCTTGCTTAACCTTTTCCATGGGAATTCCATCAATATATAGGAGAGGATGAGATGGTTACTTGGATAAGAATGATCCCACAATATTATATAAACCAGTAAAAGGATAACCATTCAAATGCCAACCCATTCTTCTAGAAGATTCCCTTCTAGAACCATCGAGACTTCATCTTTTTCCAAGCTTTAGAACAAGTTCACACCCTAGCTATGTAGCACAGTGCGAGAAGTTCACACCCTAGCTGAAGGCAGCCTATGAGAATAGGTCATTCTCGCACCCTCAGATATTAGCAACTTGCGAACTCTCTTCAAAACTATGTTTTCTGGGAAGAGATGAATGTCACTTTTCTCAGGACAAAGTTCTTATTAGGAGCCTGAGTACACCATCATCAATACATCATCAATATGACCAAAATCATGGGTAACACCTATGTAACAAATTTTTGGTTCCCGAGCACCAAGACCCTGACTAGAGCCAAGGAATACCTGTGTTGTGGATAAAGGAAGACTAGAAAGGATCCCTAACAACAGTGTAGAGGTATATCACAGGTGAGGGTCGATTCAACATTGTACACTATTATCACCTTCGTTTCCCTATACATCTAAGTGGAGACAAAGAGATTAATTTATCATATTACTTGCTTAAGAGCCTAACGAAAATGGCCAATAGGGTTCAAGGTCACCCTGAATCTTCTCACAGAAGCCTATACCATCAGGGATTTATTAGATTGTTGGTAACTTTCATTCTTGAGGAAATTGAAATGCCTTGGGATTATTTATTGAAGTTTGTGGGATTGAAAGAGCAGGAGCAACTATCTGATTCGTAGAATGAAGGTTATGCTAGTGAAGATAAGACGAAGGTAAGGATTTATCCAAACCTTGGGAGCTCGATGAAGCCTTTCCAACCCACATCAAATAAGGGAAAAGGCCATAAAACAAGGAGCACGCCCTCGAAATCAAACATGCTAGAGACCTCCATGAAGGAGGAGTCCCATCACATGCAATTGAGGTCTTCTATGAAAAAGGGTAAGGAAAACAAGAGTGGAAAAGTTTCCAGCATGCACCCACTTGCACTGGAAACACCACAGAGGTCTCTTTCATCCAACCATGTAGAGGAGGAGAAGGAAACCCCCATTGAGCAACAACCTAATAAACCTGTGACTCGAATGAGAGGTAAAATTGGACCTGGTTTGTGAAACAAGGAAGTAATTAAGGGAAAGGTTGTTCCTACAGAAGCATTACCTAAAACAACCCCTGCATCTAGATAAGACAGGAAGAGGAAGGGCAAGCAAAAAATAGAAGCACCAAGGAAGCCAAACAAAAAAACTAGAATTACAAATCAATTGAGGCTTAACTCCAAGAATCTTTTTAAGCCATCATTAAAATACCCCCAGCCAATTGTGATTGATGATGATGACAGTCCTAATTCACCAACATGGAAGAAATGACATTCAATGTTTTGAAGGGAATAATAGTGAAAAAAGAGAAATCAAAGTCTAATGAAGATGAGGCTGCAAAAACACCATTTGTGACAGTTAAAAAGGATTATCCTAGAGACTCAAGTCAGCAGGGAATACATGATTATGGACTTGATCCTAAGCAAGATTCTATTGGCACCTCATCACATGCATGGGATCCTTGCCACAATTTACAAGACATTAAACCAGAGATTAAAACTGGCACTATGGGAGTACAAGGGGTCCATTAAAGGAACAAAAGGGAAGGAAATCGAGGTTGTACACAAATACAATATGAGAAGGAGTAGAATATTGGCTGACCACAACATTTCTATCATATAGAAAGACATAAAGAAGAATCAGGTTGAGGTCAAAACAGAGAAGGTCGATGACAACTAACAAGTGCAAAAACTGAAGCTTCAAATCTAGACCTTGCAACACCACAACCAGGAATTGGAGAAACTATACTCCAGACTGCAGAAGAAGTATCAAAGACTCCAGAAGAAACACCAGAAGACTTGTTTCTTTCTAAAGGAGATAATTTGAATGAGCACCTAAAGAAGCTCCCAACACATCCAATTATCTCCTGGCCTCCAAAAACGTGCATGGATACCAATGCTCGATACCGAACTTAGTTCTGCCAGTCCTAATTAGTTTTTGTCAAAGCTCAGTTCACGCATCAATTTGATTTTATCACTAGTAGCAGTTTTAGTTATTTAAGTGCAAGACTTTTTAGATTAAGGAATAACAAGTGGTCATTTGTGTTTGATATGAACCACTTATTTTTGTTAAGTCAAGATTGAAGTATACATTACTATACTCCAATAGTATTTAGTTAAGTCAATAATTTGTTCTCGAACTGATAATGTAGAGTTAAGCCTCAGTTCCAGATGGACTAGAGCCTCTACAAATTTGATAAATATGTACTTTTTGTATGTTCTGGAGGTTCAGTGTTTTGGGAAGGAAATCAATACATCAAGATGATTAAATCTCTCTACCTAGTGAATATAGTCTTGATGACAATGTGTTTTTTTTCCAAATCTATATGTGTTTTTCTCTTATCTTGAATGCAGTTTTTGATGTGTGCAAAGTACATTTCATTTCCTTTCAGCTATTGTATAACTCATCTTTATTGATATGCAACCTGTAAAACAACTAATGCTTTGGTGAATATTTGTTTTTATTGCAACTTGTGGGAGTAATTGTGTTTGGATACTTGTTTAATGACTTGAAATACTATTTTAAGATATTTCTATTCTAAGGCTTTTGCGACCATTGTTTTGATCAGAGAATTCTTTCGGATTAATTGCATAGGTTTTTTGATTTTCGACGTTTCAGATAAAGATATGTGATTACAACACTTAACATAGCACTTAGCCACCGATATGCATTAAGTTATGATTCTTATTCACATCACAGATTAAACCCTAAGTACATAACAACACAGTAATAATCAGATCAAACACTTCCAAGCACATAACAATAAATCAGATCTGGCATTCATCATACATAAAGCACCAAGCATCCATAGATCTATCTATCATACATTAATATCAATGCACTAAGCAGATAAATACATAAACAACATGAACAATAATGCACAAAGTGCATTAACACATGATATACGTGGTTCACCCTAGTGAGGGGCTACGTCCACCAAATCCTTCTTCTTCTTTTTTATTAGTCTTCAAGATTCTTACATTCCTCTGCTCCTGTGCACAAAGCCACAAAGCCAACTCCACAAAGGACATGAGATCTGCGTGCACCTCGCTAGATCCTCCTTCCTTGAATTAGGTCAAGGCACCAAGCCAACTCCTTAATAGCACAAATCCTTACACATTCTATCTGCACAAAGCACTTACAAATTGCTTGCACTTAGATCTGCAAGACTTAACACATTCGTGCATAAAGCCAACTAGCCATGCACTAAGTCGATCAATGACAAGTAACTATTTCTTACATCAATTAGATACTTATTTATACATTTACAATGAGGCCTAAACATGGGTAAACTCATGGGCCGACATCCCATACCCGTTACATAAACCCTAAAAGCCCCAAAAGCCCACAAAATGAGCAAGATCCTGTGACCTCCACTTCGCTTGGGTGCTTTGTCTTCGACTAGCCTATCGAAGTCCCAAAAATGGTCAAACATGAACAATGTTCTCTCAAAACTTGGTTGAGGGCCAACAGGCCCCCAACACTCACCTGTGACTTGTCTCGAGTCTCTCTGATCTGTCTAACACTGCTTCGAAGGCATCGAGCTTAGCTTGAGCTGACTCGACTTGCTACTTCGCTAGAGCCTCCTACTCAGTGAAATCCTGAATCACTTGTTTGGTGATAGGCCCTTCCAGGCGCTGTTCCACTGTCGCAACTAGTTGGTCTAGCTGTGAGCCTTTTCCTTCCACTTCTTCAAAAAGCATGCAGGCTTCATCTTGCACCAGTTGGAGTCTCTATTTCTCTTCTATTAGCACTTTGTAAATCTATTCAGATGTTACATAGATGAAAAAGGTAACTTTTTCAACCAACTTTGAGACCCAAAACTAGCCTTTCAGATTTGGAGAGGGCTCTCTCAAAGATGGCGCTGTCTCTACACATGATATGACTTTGAAAACGATGGCTAGATTTTACACTTATGACAACGTGGGCTCTGGTTATATTGGCGTAGAAAAGTAAAACTTGGGCTATGGGGTAGATCTAAGGAAGAGACGGAATAAATGAATTAGTGACTAGATTCAAGAGGAGAAGGCTAGGCGAGCGACAACCTTCAGTGTAAACCGTAAAGTGTGGCGGGAGAAAAAACACAGGAAGTAACTCAAGAGTGATGTTGTGGACAAACTTAGAGTTAGCTTTAGAGGAAAACATTTTTTCTAAGTGGCGTGAACAAGGGGCACTATACAACGAATCCACATGTTTGAAAATTTGTTCCGAAATAGAGAGTATAAGATATGAAATAAAAGGTAACAGGAAACATGTACGCAAAGAAAGAGACACAATACATCTGACTATCACAACTAGAATCTTTTCATCAAATCACATGACCTTTGCATTAAATCCCAGTCAAAAATCAGATTCCATTCAATAACTATTGTCTACCAAAATTGCCAACCAACCTAGCTTACATCGAAAATATGAAATATATAAACGAGGGCGTCGCTTGGGCTACCCTATATTCTAATTGCTAACCCTAAACTAGGAAGAATGCACAACATGTGCTAGAGACTCTTCATATGTTATCTTCCAGAAATAGGCAATAATCATGCCTGTCCACTAACAATTGTCTTTAGGTTCATCACGGGGTTTGATTGTGGGTTAGGTTCTGATGTGGGGAACAATGTGTCGCTGTCTTCTATTGATTAGGTATCCTCGCAAATAGGTGTTTGTCCAAAAACTTATTGTTTGTAATAATGACTTTACTTTCTGCTACGCACTTATTTGCTGGAGGAAATGTGCACAGTGAACAACTGTTCGATTCTCATGACCGTTATCAAAATGGAAAGATACTTCAGAGAACACGCATCAATCAAAACTGTCATGAAAGACATGACACCCACTAAACTTTCTCTTTCTGTGCACTGGTAGGAGCCACATAAATTTCCTTTTCGACTGCTTCGCACCCCCTTGGATGCTCTGTGTGCCTTTCTTCTATTAACCTCTATGCCTCTCATAGCTGTACACTCATGTCTTGTGCCTCTTTGAGCTTCCTTTTCAACCATGCCATGTTTCCCCTGCGACTCTGTGCAGCTGACACTTCCGTGGCCTTTGTCGCTATATGTCGCCTTAATTCTCTATTTTCCTGATACAACTCGACAATAGATATATTTGCTTCCTTTAGCTGCTGAGATGGTGCATCCTCATTTGCTTCTGCAATGTCAAATCTCCTCACTCTGCTCCTATATTCATGGCCCAATTTCCCAAAAGGCTCTAGCCAGATGACATGTCTGAGTAATTCTTCAGCTATCAATCCGACACACGGTTCTTCCGCGATTTGAGATTTCATGATTTTTTTGTCCTTTCTCGGCTTGCCTCTCCTCTAAGGTAGCTGTTGTTGGGAGGGGGGGAGTCTTACCATCTCCCCTTCCTGTATGAATTTCTCTACTTCGGCTATTCTGTGACTCATTTTGATCTTGCCTGTAGGTGAAAGAATGGTTCCTTCCACACCTTTGGGAATGGTGGTCACGGGTGAGAATGAAACCCAGTCTCTTTGGGGATCAGATATTTTGGTTCTGCTTCTCTGTGCACCCTTCCCTACACTTTGAGAGGTCTCCATGGCATGACTATAGAGTGTCTTGTACACAGTGAATTATACAAATGAACAGGAGGGAAATCTCTAAAAAAGATGGACTGGTAAGGAGAATCATGAATGGAGTTCTGTGCTAGTTCTATGACTGCGAAAAGTGCTGAGCATCTGAGATTTATAACGAATCGTCTAGGAGAAAGAAATAATATTGACAGGCAGTAAATTTATGGCAACAGGATGTTTCAATTCGAGTTTTAGGGCGTCCATGGAAAATCCCCGCGTGTAGGATGCAGGTGACAAGGTTTGCTGGGTATGCATAATACAAACGCCGTGATTTTTCATTTCCTCAGCCTTCATGAAAAACTGATAATAATTGTTTTACTTGCTGATGTGACCTCTATTTAACCATTTGATCCAACCTGGGCATGTAGGGATAGGTTTCTTAATGGGATCCAACTTTCTGGAAAAGACACATCTGTACCACGTATACAATTTCCAACTTTGACACCCCTTCCCATTTCCAAGGGCCAACCGACCATTTGCTGACTTCAAACTCATAGTGCTATGTACCTGACTTTACATGTTTGGACACATGGGTCATAACATGACTCGAAACCAACTCTAAAAGGAAAGAAAAATGGCAGTGCTAACAACTTCCATAACCTTTCTTTGGATAGTAGTAACCTACTGCTGGACTGTGCACTGCTCCTGTGATCTCTTCATATTCTCAATGAGAGTAAGCAACTTCATCTATGATTGTATGGTGGATGCCTATTTATTTGCCTCCTAGATATATGATTCCATTTCCCATAGCTCCGGATCTTCTGCAAGGCACTCATAGGTCTGCGCACTTCGATCACTTAGTTGCTTACACTCTGAGGCGAGTTCCCTAATTCTTTCTATTGTGCTCCTAACAACTTCTTCCCTCTGAACATGCACTTCTTGTGGAGTGATCGGTACTGCTTGGATTTCTAGCTCCATTACTCTTGCTTTAAGCTACTGAATGGCCTTAGTGAGCTTCACCACTTGCATCTCATTTGACTCTGATTCTTCTTGTGCCACGCCCGACACAGAGCAAAGTTCTCTAGTCATTGCCTCTTTGATCGCAATTTGCTCTGTGGCCTGCTCCTTTTCTTGATTTAAGGCCTCTGTGGCCTGCTCTTTTTCTTCTTGGACTCGATGAAGTTCAACCTCTATTGCATCCTCTAATCTATGTAATTGGGTGGGCTCATCCCCTAATTATACACTTTCTGATGAAGAAGGCACAGTAGAGATTGCGCAGTTCGAATGGATAGCTTGCTGGATGTCTTTGAGCTCCTTCTCTATTCTGTCATATAGAGTTTCTTGCTTCACTTCATGTCTCTGTAGGATATCTTCTAAAGAATATTCTACGATAATGATTATAAGCTTGGTATTGTCCACTGTGAGCACATTCTGTGACTGAGGCTTATTGGCTCGGGTCTTCTTCCGTGCTGAGGGTTTCTGCAGAGAAACCTTCTTTTACTTTTATTTCTCAGCCTTTGTAAGGGGATCCTTCGGCGGTGTCACTTTTCCCTTTTCTTTCTTGTCTCCTTCTCCTACTTATTCTTGGTTTACTTCATCTCCTCCTCCTCTTGCAGGTGAGTCAGACACAGTTTCCTTCGATGCGCTATCATTCTCATGACTTTCTATGTCCTGCACTTCCTCCTTTTTCTTCTTTTTATTTGCACTGATCTATCCATCATACTCAGTCTGGGTGACTAGAGGAATTCAATGATGTCGAGGTCAGACATTTCTACATCTTCCATTGGTACAAGGAATTCTGCTGGCCACTCCTTAGTGATCTCTTCCATGTCTTCCTCGGTTAACTTATAGTAGGACTGCAACTCCTCCTTACTTTCATCCTTACACATAGTGGGAGCATCATTCTAACGGTTGAGATGCCTCCAATAGTGATATAGATTTTCCATGGTGAAGTCCCATTCTACATGGTTCTGCTATTCCAGCGAGGTTCAGGTTCTGCAAGCCTGCCTTCTTCGAAGCCTTCTCTGGAATTGCCTGCAGTTTTTCTAACTTTGCTTTCTTCTTACTGATATTTTTTGCCTTCTTCCGTGTGATTTGATTCTCTGGGTTCCTCTTTCCATTCTGATTCTTATCTTCTCTTAGTGTAGAAACTTCGCACTGCTGAGGGTCTTGAAAAGGGTTCAAATGTAATACCTCTTCTCTTACTATTTCTGGGGTGGATACACTTCTTTCCTACATGGAAAAGTTCTTTAAGCCTTCTTATGTTCTTTCAACTTCAACAGCTAATTCTCTGGCCCTATATTGCTTCAACTTATCCTCATGTTATTCTATTAGTCGTGCTAGTTTCCTAGCCATGAAGTCCCTTAATTCTTTCTTTTTTTGTTCTGTGGCTTTTTCCTCTGCTTTCCTTCGGATCCGATCTTTCTCAATCTAGATCTTTCTTAACAAAAGTGCAAAAGGAGTGATGTTCACAACAAAATTAATGACTTCAAATTCTTCTTCGGTCGATGTTCCATGGGAAATCATAGGTACATTAATAACTCTTCCACATAGGGTTATCATCCTTCCTTTAAGCAATCCTATCCCTCCGAATGAAGGAAACATAGCAAGCTTTCCAAAAATTTCCCAAGTTCTTTCTAGCATAATATTCACATGTGTTTCTTCATCCAATATGTCAGTGCTTCCATTTTTCTTTCCGTTTAGAGTAATTTTCAGTCAAGTTATGGTCCATGTGTCCAAACATGTGAAGTCATGTATGAAGAAATGAAAGGGTCGAAGTCAACAAGTGGTCGGTTGGCCCTTGGAGACGAGAAGGGATGTAAGAGTAAAAAACATGCGTAAACGGTATAGGTATGTTGTTTCTAGAAGGTCGGGTACTGTCAAAATTAGTCTCTACGTGCCCCAGGTCGAGTCAAGTAGTTAATGGAAGTTGTGTCAGTAAGTGTTGTAACTATTATTAGTTCATCATGAAGGTTGAAGGAATGCAAAATCGTGACATTCGCATAACGTATGCCCCGAAACCCTTATTTCTTATACTTTACACACAAGGAAGTGTTATGGAAGATTTACGATTTGATTTGGAACATTTATTTGCCATGAATTCAGTTCCCGTTGGCACGTTTCTCCTTTCTGCCTGATCAATTATAAATCCTAGAGGTTTTTCATCCAGGACATTCACAATTTCAGATTTAGGCTCTATCTATGAGTTTTCCCATAGGTCAAGGTCGATCGAATTTCCCAGCTTGGGAATCTGCTCGATAAACTACGCACAAGACAGATACTGGTCATGCCATGGTGACCTCTCAGAACATGAAGAAGGGTACATGTAGTAGCAGGATCGCCAGACCTGAGCCCGATTGGGATTCATCATATGATCCAGGTGGATATTGGTGGCCACCCACCTTTTCTGACTGGCTCAAAACAGTTTTCTAGCAATTTTGGCAATTTACTATTTTTAGCAGGTTTTAACTTTCGGGGCCATTTTGAGGGCCTAAATGAAGGTTTTTTTGAGATAGAGGTTCTCAATGATAGCTGAAGGCATGATTGAGGCCCCAAAATGAATCTCCTCGATGATACCTTTCCAACGAGCTATCACACGCCTAAAACAGAGATCGTATGCAAAAGTTACG
>JZKD02S0175808.1:246615-261855 GCA_000966675.3 Picea glauca
GGGCCCACATGACTTTTGGCGCTTCATCTCCTAGGGTTAGGTTTTTGGATGTTTATGACTTTTGGCATTCTCTTCTATTGTAAAAAGGCCTCTAGAGCCTCATTGTAATCATCTTGTCATGAATGCGAGTAGCAGCCACATCTCTTCTCAGAGATAAGCTACCAGCGCCCTAGCTAGTTTATTTCCATACTGTCTGTAAGCATATTTCAGTCATTTGTGATTAACGAAATAAAGTCTTATTTCCGCTGCATCTCTGCATTTATGTGTATTTTTGTATTTCATTGTGTTCCTACTTAAATCTGGATCATCAGATACCTCAGAAAAGAGTCAGACCAAGGAAGAACAAGGAAGTTGTGAAAACTCGAATCTTAGATGAGTCGAGCGCATGATCGATCGCTGAAAGATTACTTATGAGCGTCTTCTACTTGGAGGCTTTGGAAGGTACCAACCGAGAAAGAGGGAGCAGGATGAGGAGGATGGATGCCTCAGGCTCAAATGATCAAGAGACATATCAACAGTTGAAGCAAGCAAAGCTAGCCATCACTGAATTGTACCAAGAAAAGAGGGAGGTGAGACAACAATTGGTGACAAAGATCATAGAAGCATCAACAACACAAGGTCATGAAGGGAAGATGACGTGGTTAAAAATATAGCTATGTGAGGTGCAATATACAATTTTATAGCTATGCGAAGCACAACGACTATTAGAAGAAGAGAATGCCAGACACTCTAGAGAATGTGAAGCAGCCGAAGAGATAGCCCGCGTAGCTCTTGCCAGTGAGAAAAAGAAACAATATTAGCTGAGTTCTTTCCTGTATTGGTAAATGAAAATCTTGATCATTTTTAAAGGAAACATCACTCGAGACATTTTTCCATTTTCATAACGGCCGTGACTACCTACCTCCACTTGCTGTGCAATTCCTCCCCCCTAACATATGAGTGCGCGACAGAGAATCAAAGCCATTACAACAGACAATGAGACTTTGAGAAACGCTTTTCCCCCCAGATGCCTAATTGACAAACCAAATCCTTGTGGTGGATTACAATGATCATGATGTAGCCAAATGTATCTTTGTCTATTTTTGGAAAATGTCATACGAAGAGTTTTGTAACATAGAACAATCGGTTCCCTAGTTTGTAGAGATAGCAGTTAGAAGAGTAGGGTAGACTAAGCGGTGCTCTCGTTTATATATTTTATCTTTTCAATGTAAGATAGGTTGGTTGGAAAATTTAGTATAGACGATAACTATTGTATGTAATTTGAGATTTGACCGAAACTTAATGAAAAATTCCTGTAGCTTTGATGAAAAGATTCTAATTGTAGCAGTTAGATGTACTGTGCCTCTTTCTCTGCGTACGTGCTTCCTGTCATCTTTATTCATATCTTTTTCTTTCTATTTTGGAAAAAATTTTCAAACTTGTGGATTCACTATGCAACACCCCTTGTTCACACCACTTAGAAAAAATGTTTTCTTCTAAAAGTTAACTCTGAACTCACCTGCAACGGTGAGCCGAGTTACTTTCTGTGTTTTCTCTCTGCCACCCATTACGATTTTGCACTGAAGATTGTTGCTCGCTTAGCCTTATGCTCTAGAGTTCACTCACCGAGTCATTTATTTCTATCATTTTCTTGAATCAACTCCATAGCCCAAAGTCTTAATTTATTTTGCCAATATAACCAGAACCCATTATATCAAAGGTGTTAAATCTAGCCACTACTTTAAGAGCCATATCCTGCGCGAAGATTGCGCCTCCCGAGAGAGCCCTCTCCAGATCTGAAAGGCTAGTTTTGGGTCTCAAAGTTGGTTTAAAAAGTTACCTTTATCGTCTATTTATCAGCCAAGCTGATTTACAGAGTGCTAACATTCTGGCACTGTTGACGGGGAACGAAATTGAATAAATTTTCCCTAGAAGAAAAACTAACATTGCAGTTTGATCCCTAAGGGTAACAGAGGGACAAACATCCATACTGGTTGCAAAACTTTACCCTAGAGACTCCAATAAAAAATACCAATAGTTCCAAGTAGCGTAGTTCAGGAACCTTGGCTCCGAAGATGATATATAACAGAGCAAATCCTGACCCAAACCCTGTAGAGCCTGTGTACGACCCTGAGAAAATTCTGTGCAGGACCAGAGAGCAAGCGCCAGACCCATTCTATTACCTGGACAAAAGTCTATCCTTACCGAAATATGGCATGTAGAGCATTGATGACCTTGATTTTGACACGTTGTTTGATCAAACCCTGCTCAGGTCTAAGTCGAAAACCAGCTTGGATGAGATAGTTTTCGACTATAAGAGATTCCAAGCCTTGATATCTAATAATATCTCTCAAACCCCAAATCCTCCTAGAGCCATGGCCATTAGATTTGCACCTCTCATTCTGCCAACCCAACTGCATGACTTTACTTAGAATTAAAACCAGAGGATTAAGATCTAAGATGATGAAGGGAACGTTTCAGCCCAGAAGCATCTAGATTGGTTCAATGATTTTGTCAACTTGGAGGAGGTAGAATATGCAGATGCAAAAATGAGGTTGTTTGGGCAGAGTTTTGTTGGGGAGGTGAGAAAGTGGTTTAAATCCCTACAACCAACAACTATTCAGGACTTTACTGCATTCGAAATGACCTTCATTAACAGATGGGGAGATAAGAAAAACCCCTTGTAGTTGTTAATAGAGTACAATAACATGAAGAAGGCACCAGACGAGAGAGTGCAAGAAGTATCAGCCGGTTTCATGAAGGTCTATAATTTTATTCCCGTAGAAGTCTAGCCACTTCTCGAGGTTGCGCAGTTGCTATACACTGACTCCTTAGACAACGATTTCTCCTTGTTGTTGAGAGAAAGAAGATCAGTAAGTCTAGATGCGATAATGAGCAATGCGATCGAAGTCAAGGTAAATATGATGGGATTGTGGAATATCAAACATAGATTCAATAGAGGCGATAAGAGGCCCCAAGGAGATGCACAACCATCAACATGGAGATCCACATATGAAAAATTTGACTTAATGATGAGAACCATGGAAAAACTAATGGAGAAAATGTCCATGGGAAATAGACCCACCACCTGAGAGTAGCAGGACCCCCAAACTCGAAATTAAACTTCAGAAGGAGTCAAGTCCCTTAGATCCAACAAAGGGAATAGAGGGAGTAGAGATATCAAGGAGACCAACAGACAAGTTCTCCATTCCAAAAAAACTACGTGGATGAAGACTTCGATCAGAAGTTTGAGGGTGAAATGCATTGTTGCGATGACACGAATCCGCTCGTGTTTTTGACAAAGAGAGAGCATGATTGATACATGAGTAGAATAAAGTATTTTGTGCTGGAGACATATGATGCATGGATTGGGGAAACTAATGATGCACCGTCCTAGGAAACTGAATAATTCAGAAAAGGTTATCAGAACGCCATGATGTAGTTTCAGAAGAAATATAACCTCAAGAGCAAGGAAGCATCTGTTGAGCCTCAATAGACAAATCCCATAAGAGAAATTCTGGCGGACACTCCTTCCATGAGCCAACCAAGGCCGAAAAATGTAGCCAAGGATGAGATAGATAAGATAAAGTCGAAGGAGGATACCCCGAATAAAGCTCTGGAAGCAAGCCGAAAAGCAGGTGGAAAAGAGGTAGAAAAAGTCTGTCCTCCTTTTAATTTTGAGCATGAAATGGCTAAAATAAAAATATCTGTCCCATTCAATGAACTTATTAGAAAAGTTGAGTATTGGGAGAAAATTATAAAAATGATGAAAATGGGAGGGATTCCCGATACTCTGAATGTCCAAGAAGATCACCCAGCTATTGTCTTTGGTCCGCGCATTAAGGAGACTAGTGATACTGAGGACGTACCTCCATTTTATGTCAGCCTAAAGGTTCATGACATGACCCTTCATAATGCCATGTTGGATTCTGGCACGTCGCACAACCTCATGCCAAAGGTGATTGTGGATGAATTGGGTTTGGATATCACCAGGCCCTATAAGGACCTTTTCTCCTTTGATTCAAGGAAATTCAAGTGCTTGGGTCTATCAAGGACTTGGTTGTGTCATTGGCCCAAATTAATTGGAAGAACATGGTTATGGATGTAGTCATGGAATACATACCTCCTAAGTTTAGCATGCTGCTGTCCAGATCGTGGGCTGCAAAGTTACAAGGGACCCTGCAAATGGACATGTCATACACCACCGTCCCTATCTTTGGCCAGGACAAATGATTGTATAGAGAAGTGTTACTGAAGTATATGGTAAGAAACAAGACACATATAAACAACCACCCCATATACTCCATTGACACTGAGGTTGTCTCTTCTATTTTGTACAATGACTTGAGTTTTGGAGAAGAAGAACCAAAAATCATCATGACAACCGATGAGGAAACCACATGAAAAGAAGCAAAGTGCACTGAATCAGGGGACCACGTGGAAAATGGGACATGGAATATGAGTTTCGACAGTGTGGTTAGTAAAGAAGGGGCTGGGGCCAGTGTATGGGTAACCCCCCCTGAAGTGGGCACAAAGCTGCGCTCGTACAAGATCGAGTTCGAATGCACCAACAACATGGCCGAGTATGAGGCACTGATTTTGGGCCTGAAGGTGTTGAAATAATTAAGAGAAAAAAGGATAGCAGTGTGTTGAGACTCCAAACAAGTCATAAACCAGGTTAAAGGCATATATCAGACAAAGCACCCCAGGCTGAGAGCATATAGGAACTTGGCGTTGGACCTCCTAGAGATTTTTTTGGAGTATGATATATATTCTATCCCAAGGGAGAAAAATCAGATCACCAATGCGTTGGCCACCTCGGCCTCAGTTTTCAAAATCCCCATATTCCCCCAAAAAAATTATGAAATTGATGTAAAGCATAGGCCGCTAGTTCCTGATAATATCAAATAATGACAGGTGTTTGAGGATGACAAGCAGGTAGAAAGGTTCCTTCAAATGAGCAACGAGTTCGCTAACATAAACATCGATGTCGAAAAATTGTTGCAATGAAGATGGGAGCGCGAATGCACGCAATAATGATGACCCTTTCTAGAACCAAATCTCGGGAAGGAACATAATACAACTAAAGAATAACATCATTCCAAAGGGGTTAGTTCCGCTGGAAAAGTTGTTTAACGAAAATGACGTGGCTAAAAACCCCAAGATCACTGCAAACGAAATAGATGTGGAAGACTCAAACATCGGGACTGAGGAGAACTCGAAGATGATCAAGTTATCAAAAGTGCTCAGCCCAGAGGTTAGGCACGACTACGTCAAGCTCATGAAGGAGTTCCCCGACGTTTTCGCATGGAACTACGATGATTTAAAAGTGTATGACACTAAAGTGATCCAGCATGTTATCCCTCTCAAGGAAGAGAAGAAACCTTTCAAATAGAAGCTGAGATGAATAAACCCCCTGTTGCTGCCACTGATCGAGAAAGAGGTAAATTTTTTTTCCGACGCTAAGATTATTGTTTCTTTGCGATTCTCTAAATGGGTAGCTAATTTGGTACCCATAAGAAAGAAGAGTGGCGAGATAAGACTGTGTGTAGAGTTATGAAATCTAAACAAAGTGTCCCTCAAGGATCACTACCCTCTTCCCAAAATGGACTATATCCTGCCTGCAAAAGGTGGTGGGGTCCCAGAAGATGTCCATGCTGGACGAGTTTTCAAGGTATAATTAGATAATGGTCCACCCAGATGACAGAGAAAAAACAACTTTCACAACTCCATGGGGGACGTTCATGTACGCCAAGATGCCTTCGGCCTGATGAAGGCTGGAGCCACTTTCCAGAGGGAAATGGACATCGTGTTTGCTGATGAAAAGTATAGGTTCATTGTGATCTATCTAGACGACATCACGGTGTACTCTATCTCCGACAAACAACACCTAGAGCATTTGAAGAAAGTTTTCCAGAAATGCAAGAAGTTAGACATAGCACTAAATCCAAAGAAATCACATTTCGGGGTGGAAGAAGGAAAGTTGTTGGGACATATTATCTCAAGGGAAGGAATTAAGATAGACCCCAACCAGGTTAAAGGGATCCTGAAGATCGACACTCTGCGCAGTAAAAAATAAGTGCAATCCTTCTTGGGAAAGGTAAACTTCTTGAGGAGATTCATCCCGAATCTGGCAAAGATTATAAAGCATATCACCTACATGCTCCGAAAGGGAAATGAAATCAAGTGGAACTCGGAGGCCAAGAAATCATTTGAAGACATCAAAGTGGCATTGACTAGAGCACTTGTACTATTCAGTCGATTTCATGAAGGATTTCATCCTGTTTTCGTTCGCCTCAGAGCATATGATTGTTGACGTGATTTTATAGAAAGACGAACAGGACTTTGAAAAACCTATCGCTTACTTCAACAAGACATTGCGGGATGCCCCATTAAGGTATGACATCATGGAAAAACAAGCATACTCTTTAGTGAAGGCCTTGAAAGATTTCAGGATGTACATATTACATTCCCACATAATTTCTTATGTACCCAACAACTCAGTAAAGGATATCCTGACTTTGCCAGACCCTGAAGGGAGGAGGGGTAAATGGATAACGACCATGCTAGAATATGACTTGGAGATCAAGCCTACAAAATTAATTAAGGTTCAAGTTATTATGAAGCTAATGGCACAGTCTGACTGCAACGCAGTGGGAATGAATTTCATCACTGATCTGTCAGAGAGTCCTCAAGAAGAGACGAATGCACAGGTGTCCCAGGAGTTCATCGATTCGACGTGGTATGCTGCTATCATCTATGTGTTGAATAATCTCCAGGCCGCTCTAGGAATTAGTAAGACTAAGGCCAAATTTATCAATCTTAAAGTGGTTAAGTTCTGCATCCTGGACAACTCACTCTACTGGAAAGATCCTGGGGGAATGTTACTGAGCTTTTTGATGGAGAATGATGTGAACAAAGCCACATAAGAAGTTCAAAAAATACATTGCGGGGGGCACCATTACTGGAAAAACACCATGCACAAAATCCTAAGGGTGGGTTACTATTGGCCTACGATCTTTGCAGACATGTACAAAGAAGTCTCTAGCTGCCACGAATGCCAGATTTTCGACAGGAGAAGAAAGATGCAACCCTTGCCATTGAAGACAATCTTAGTCAAGGCACCGTTCATACAGTGGGGTTTGTATTTCATAGGGGAAATAAATCCGCCATCATCAGTACAACACAAATGGATACTCACGACCGCTGACTACTTCACAAAATGGATAGAAGCGATCCCCATGAAACACGCTATCGACGCAGACATCATCCAATTCTTGGAGACAAACATATTGCTACAGTTTGGGTGTCCCATCAAGATCATAATAGATAATGCGACCACATTCAAGTCTAAGAGGATGGAAAAGTTTTGTCAGGATTATAATATAACCCTGGGACATTGTACAATGTACTACCCACAAGGAAATGGGTTAGCAGAATCCTCAAATAAAATCCTAACCAGAATCATCAAAAGGCTACTGCAAGATAATAAGAAGACTTTGCATAAAAAACTTATCTACGCGCTGTGGGAAGATCGGGTTACCACCAAGAATTCCATTTCAACATCGCCTTTCCAGATTGTATACGGTGCAGAAACAATTTTCCCTACTACACTAGGGTTGCCCGTCAGAAAATTGTTGCAAGAGCAGGAGGCCGAGCCAAATGACACACATAGAAGAATAAATCATTTGGTTCACACACAACAAATGAGGGAATAAGTGTACAATTGATCACAGCTCCACCATGAATAGATGAAGAAAGCCTTTGACAAGCATTCCAAGCCAGAGATTTTCCATTTGGGTGATTTAGTGTTGAGATGGGATGCAAGAAATGAGGACAAAGGAAAGCACGAAAAGTTCGATAACCTGTGGATATTTCCATTCAAAATCCATTATTATTGCAGGGGAAATGCTTATTTCCTGGAAGGATTGAATGGGGAATGCTTTGGTTGGGGGCCTGTAAACGACAGGTTCCTCAAACATTATCTGATGAAATAAAATCTGTTTAAGTCATTTTTCATTATAAATAGTCATTTTAGTTTTTGCATCGAATCAGTGGGTTAGCAGAAAATTGAAGCCAGAAGCAAAGGCCCTAAGTTTATGCTAAGTTTTCCTAAGCTACGTTGATAGGTTTGGGTTGTGTTTTGGTTTTGTATTGCAGTTCCAAATAATCAAAATAAGGCCTGATGGTCAGGCACCTGGTCTACTATTCTTTACTACCTTGTGGGGAGGATAACATCCCTGTTGGAGCCATCTTTTAGCGCCACCATTTTTCTTTCTGTTTAGAGTCGTTTTCAGTCGAGTTATGGTCCATGTGTCCAAACATGTGAAGTCATGTACGTATAAATGAAAGAGTCGAAGTCGACAAGTGGTTGGTTGGCGCTTGGAAACGGGAAGGGATGTCAGAGTAAAAAACATGTGTAAATGGTATGGGTATGTCGTATCCAGAAGGTTGGGTACTGTCAAAATTAGTCTCTACATGCCCCAGGTTAAGTCAAGTAGTTAATGGAAGTCGCATCGGTAAGTTTTGTAACTATTATCAGTTCATCATGAAGGTCGAAGGAATGAAAAATTGTGTCATTCGCATCATGTATGCCCTGAAACCCTTATCGCAAGTACTTTACACACAGAGAGGTCTTATGGAAGATCTGCGATTCGATTTGAAACATCTAGTCACCATGAATTCGGTGCCCTTTGACACGTTTCTCCTTTCTTCCCAATTAGTTATAAATCCCAGAGGTTTTTCATCCAGGATGTTCATGAATTCAGATTCAGGCTCTGTCTGTGAGTTTTCCCACAGGTCAAGGTCGATCGAATTTCTCATCTTGGGCAATCGCTCAATACACTACGTGCAATAAAGATACCGGTTATGCCATGGTGACCTCTCAGAACATGAATAAGGGTAAACATAGTGGCAGGATAACTAGACTCAATCCCCAGAGTGATTGGGATTCATTTTCACTCACAACAAGTATCCCCAAAGATAAAAGGGAGATTTTCCCTTCACCCACGGGAACGACGATGTTGGCCTGTGGTTGCGGAAGCAAGTGAAGATCAAGGAAGAAAAGGCAAAGTGTGAACTGCGTGGAAGACACAGTGACTGTTACTGGGTTGAAGTGAGCAAAAGAGAATAAAAGACAGAGAAAAGTATGGAAAATCAATCCATTGGATGAGGAGATCGAGGATGACAGATCAACAAGGAAGATGGATCCTAGACAACTCAACAAGCGAAAAAAGCCACCGTTGGATACTTTGGAGCACCACTCGAGAAGGAAGGAAAGATAGGCTGGTGAAGCCCTGAAAACGTGGGTCAAGTTGACCTAGGGTTTTGGTATCTATGGTTTTGACACCTAGGTTTCGACCTAAGGTTGTCGGTGAGCTATTGTAATGTATAAATAAGAACCTAGATGAGGAAAGGGGGTACAATCTAGTTGTATTGTTGATTGAGTGATTACTGTCGAGTGAGAGAGAAGTGCTAAGTGTGAGAGCCTTCTGGTATTGTAAGATCTTCAACTGGGTGCGAAGGTCAAAGTCCTGCAGCTGGGTGCACAGGAAAGGGGGAGACAAAAAGGAGAAGAAAGAAGATCTGCTAGCTAAGAGCGCAGACAAGAACTGCATGCTTCATATTAATATATCATAAAGCACAATTCTGTGGATGTACCCTAGAGAGAGGGTAAACCATGTATATCTTGTGTTGTGTGTGATTGATGCTTTGATCTTTGTCATTGATATACTGTTATTGCATTGTTGTGTTATGTCATATCTATAGTTGTGCGGAGTAGATCTAAATCTGATAAGTGATTTATGTATACTGTATTGTTCCGTATTAGATCCACTTGATATTACCCTTGGTTGTAGACATCTCTGTCCTACAACCCCCTCATAGATTCTTTGAGTGAGACTGCATCTGCCTCATAGGTGTTTTTGAAAGGGCTAGTAGCTAGGGCTTGTTGGTGTGCTCTTGGAGTGAACCCTGGGTCTGCCCTTGTGCCAACAAATGGTTCCATTGTCGGGACAAGAATCTTCTTGAGGCAATGTCAAGGTGTTTTCCATCAAAGACAGAGATTCAAGAGTGGATAGAGGATCAAGAAAAGGAATTCGTTGAAGCCCAAAATAACAACCCTAATATGAGTATAGAGGATTGGTTAGGAAGATATATTTTTAATGATATACATGAAATTTTCTTTGGAGGAATCCATCATGATCTATATGAGTGGTTAGCCAGGTTAGCAGATACCCAGTTCGAGATTAGATCTAGACCTCCCATGGTTTGGACATTGACACTGATCTAGAAGGTCAAGAGAGTCAATAATTCCATGTCACGAGCAGTAGATCACTGGTTTGATAACATCACTGGAGGGTACATCACCAAGTTTGTTGTTGATAGAGTAGAGTCATACAGTCAAGCTGAGAGATATTTCTTTAAGAGACCAAGAGGAAAATTTTTACATTTTCTGAAGTTGAGAATCAAGATTCTATTGCATGAGAAGAACATCTTGAAGATAAAGTAGATTGATCGGAGTTGAAAAGGCTAATTTTCAAGAATTCAGACAACAATAGTGACAAAGAGGCTGGACATATGCACAATGGGAGAGTGTTCAGAGAAGTTCATCTTGTGAACCTGTTCAAGAAGAACTATGGAGATGAAGGTTTCTATAGTGGAGAAGAGGCAGATCTGATAGACTAAGAGCATTCAAAACCCACAAGGGCAGAGGAAGGGGAAGCTGAAGAACCTCAGCGAGACGAGCCATAAATCTCAGGAACTGCGCAGACTTTTGAAGTAAGTACTATTATTCCTCCTGATCATTCAACAACATTAAGTAATCAAAGTCACCAAAGCGTTCATAGCATTGTCACTAGCAATTCAACATATACTTAGACAGGAAACCTAGGAATATCTATGGCAGATGAGATGAGGCTCCCTATCTTTAGGGGAGATGGACATAAAGATCCTGATCAACACTGGTTTCTGTGTGAAGCTATATGGAATATTAATAATCTCACCGATGAAGCTGTTAAAAGGACCCAATTTAGTACAACTGTAAGAGATCGTGCACTGAGTTGGTACATGAAACTTGTCCAAGGACTTGCACAACCTAATCCACTGAATGAGATCAAGAATGCACTGATTACAGAGTTTAATAAACCTAAGTCAGAGTCACAATGTATTATAGAGCTGAAAGAGATCAAGCAAAAGATAGCTGAACCCATTTGGGAATTCGACCAGAGATTCAAGACCTTAACAGGCCAACTGAATTTTCAAAATCCAAATGAGCAGAACAAAGAGTGGTTCATTGATTCCCTCTTACCACACATTAGAGTTCCTCTGATGCAATAGAAGATTACGTCATAGGATGAGGCGCTAGATATCACCGTGAAGTTAGAATCAACCCCTATGGGAGAATCCAGCTCAGGTATGAGTCAACTAACTAGTTTGTTTCTACAGGTCGAAGATATGAAGAAAGACAAGGGAAAAGATAAAAGAGAAGACATTTGGTGTGTTAGATGCAGATCAAAAGGCCACGACAAGGAGCACTGTCCCCTATTTCATGAATACTTGGCCTCTGGAGCTCCGAGCCCTTTGAAGCAAGTCACACTACCCTGGTGCGAAGTATGCCCAAATAAACACTGCCCTGGTGAGTGCTATTACATGCAAAAATATGTTCAGACACCCACAAATTTGTATTGCATGTTCTGTAAGTTAGTAGGGAACGATGATAGATATTGTAGGGCCTATGACCTCATGCACGGAAGATCAAGAGACATATACAAAATTCAAGGTGAAGTACAACAAGAAGGAAACACTACGCAGTATAACTCTCAAAGAAGAGGAAACTTCAATCCTCATGGTGGATTTCAAGGACGAGGAAGAGGAGGAGGTATGGGTCGAGGTTGAGGACATATAATTTGTTATAAGTGCGCACAACTAGGACACTTGGAAAGGGACTGTCAGAACCCTTGTACCACTTTCAACTATTGCAACTCTTTCGAGCATGTTATTGAGGAATGTCCTGTGCTGCTAGCTAAGCTTCAAGAAAGACAAGGACCTCAACAGAATCCGCAAGTGCAACTGATATATGCTGAACCTCGTGGAAAAAACCCTAGAGTCACTGTTATCACTTGAGGAGGCACTGCTACAAGAGAGGATAGACTGACCCAAGGAAAGACTACAAAATACTCAAGAGTCAGGAAAGCTGTAGAGAAGACCCAAACTTTTGATGCAAAGAAAGACAGACAAATATTTGAAGAGGTAAGAAAAGAGTTCAAAGTAGATCAAGGTTCTTCATCAAAGACATGACCAGAAGTGAAAGAATATGGAATGCCTCTAGAATTCGACCAGTCTACTTCACCAAAAGAAGGAAAAGAAGTAAGCAAGCTCATGGAATTTTTATATACTTGTATTAAGTTGATTTAGGATGAGAACATTATACAAGAGCTACAAAATTTAATCAGACAATATGAGCTAGGAAAGAAAAACCCCTTACTGAATAGGGAAGTATGCCAAATTGAAAGAAGGAGAAGGACAAATAAGGAGTTACACTTGAATGCTCAAATAGGAGAGTATGATATAGACTATGTGGTCCTCTACTTAGGGTCGGAGGTCAATGTCATGACGAAGCAAACTTGGGCACTGATGGGAAAACCAAAGTTGATCTATTCCCCTATCAGGCTCAGGATGGCTAATTAGCAACCTGCAAACCCATTTGGAAGAATGGAACATGTTCCTGTGGACATCGATGGAGTCAGACCATTTGTAGATTTTGAGGTAATTGAGATAGTTGATGATAATTGTCCTTACCCTGTGCTGTTAGGAATTGACTGGAATTTTATTAACTCCACCGTGGTTGATTTAAAGAAAAGACATATGAATTTTGAAAGAGATGGCCTTAGGGTCATTGCGCCTTTAGATCCAGATGAAGGTCAACGATACACAAAACCCATCAGAGAGGAAGACCGTGCATATGAGCTAGAAAACATATACAAACTAATAGCCAGACAACAAGATTACATTAATCCTATGGCTAATGGAAACCTAAGCTGGTGAAGTGACAACGCATGCTCATCATATTTAGAAGAAGCACAGAAGAACTAGATGTATGAAGTATCTACAAGGAAATGTGCTAGATTAACCAGAGAAGTTCACTGGATCGGCACAACAGTAAGTAACTTACCCACATTTGATGGTCTGAATCCTTTAGAAGCCTTCATATCAGACTTTGAAGCAAGTGTACCCATGTAACAAATATTGCTGGCAATGGACGAGGCCTTGAAATCAACACCATAAAGATAGTGGGGGACACACAAAAACAATATCACTGACTGGATACAATGCCGTACTCTGATGACAGTGTGATTCTCAGTACAAGTAGAAGGCTGTGAAGTTAGGTACACAGGTTGAAGCTGCCTGAATGACCATGTGCAAAGTTGCGAGGAATCCTGGAGCGACATTTGTCAAGAGTAGTGGGTGCACAAATTCATTAACACACTGGACATGACCCCTATCAGCTAGTACCTCTAAGCAGAGCTGCACCTCATCGCTATAAATTGGGAAGGTATGACTCAAAATTTTGTAACCACCTTATTTGAAAGTCAATATCCTTCAGTAGATCAAGAATTGCAGATTGTGAGACAAAAATTATTTGAAGAGGCATTTAGCTTCCCTTTAGAACAAGAAGAGGACGAATGGACTGTGCCTCTCTAGAAAGTACAAAGCTGTTACAATATCAATGACGATGAAAATGACGATCCTGGAAAGGTAAACATCGCCGAAACAGAAGGCCAACAAGATGTGGAAGGACCAAGAGTTGAGATACCATTCATTGGACAACCAATTAGGATTACAAAAGTCAATATTGCAATAGAGGAGACACTAAAGCTTGCCAATGTTTGAGATTATTGGGATGCTGGTACCATTGACAAGATTACAGAGCTTCAACATGAATATCAGGACTTGTTTCCAACCAGGTTCACTGATATGAAGGGAATCAAAGGGAGTATGGGAGAGATGAGGATCCCTTTGAAACCAGATGCAAAACCAATCAAACAGAGACCCTACATATTGAACCTTAAATATAAGGAGAAAGTGAAGATTGAGCTCGATAGAATGCTGGATGCAGGGATTATCGAACCTGTCGAAGAGTCAAAGTGGATTAGCACTATGGTGGTGCAAGACAAGAAGACGAGAGAGATCAGGGTCTGCGTAGATCTCAGGAAACTAAATGATTCCTGTTTGCATGACCCCTTCCCTACACCATTCACTAATGAAGTGCTAGATAACGTGGGAGGCCAGGAGGTATATTCTTTTACATATGTATTTTGAGGATACCATCAGATCCGAATTTCCAAGGAAGATCACCATAAGATCACGTTTGCAATAGAATGGGGATCCTACCAGTATACAGTAATTCCATTTGGATTGAAGAATGCCCCAACCATCTTTTCCAGGGTGGTTTTCAAAGCGTTCAATGAGTTTTTACATAAATTCCTAGAAGCATATTTTGATGATTGGATTGTTTTTAGTTTGTTGCAAAATCATATTGAATGCCTAAGGCTAATGTTGGACAAATGCAGGTAGTGTCAAATTGATTTGAATTTGAAGAAGTGCATCTTCTTCTTACCATTTGGGGTGTTGTTAGGTCATATTGTATGCAAGCAGGGATTGCTTGTAGATCCATCTAAAATCGCCATTATCGTTGATCTGCCACATCCTACCTCAGTCAAACAACTGCGCACTGTGTTGGGACATACTGGACATTACAGGAAATTCATCAAAGGATATGCCAAGATTACAACACCCATGGAGAAGATTGTAAAGAAAGACTGTCAGTTTAGTTAGACAGAAGAATGCCAGCTGAGCTTCGACACACTAAAACAAAAGATGGTTACCGCGCCTATTTTGGTCTTCCTAGATTGGAGCAAGGAGTTTTATGTGCATGTCGATGCATCGTCCATTGCATTGGGTGCTGTATTAGCATAACCAGTGTTATTGGAGAAATCGGTAGGTGTGGATGCTAACTGATCTCCCCGGATCCACCTAGATCTAGAACAAAACATACCAGAACATGATGCTTTCCTTAAGTTTTAGATATTGAATTTACTAACTAAAGAGGGATAGGTGACATATCGTTTAAACGCCGCTTCCTCTCGCTATCACCATCCTAGCTCCATTCCAA
This sequence comes from Picea glauca, assembly GCA_000966675.3. Classification (NCBI taxonomy): domain Eukaryota; kingdom Viridiplantae; phylum Streptophyta; class Pinopsida; order Pinales; family Pinaceae; genus Picea; species Picea glauca. The sequence goes on from JZKD02S0175808.1 coordinate 261,767, forward strand.
CACTCATACAATGATGATCCTGCAAAAGAACACAACCAACCAAAGTGATAGTAATAGCATAAACTCAATATAAACCTATGTATGTGATC
>JZKD02S0175808.1:267956-294404 GCA_000966675.3 Picea glauca
TGATCAAGGAATCATACAATAAAACACAACAAGCTTTATAGGAAAGAATCATATTACTGTATCATATTAAATGTGAAAGAGAGATTACAACGATGGCCTTGATGTCGTAAGGTCCGTTCCAACTGTCCTTCGTTCCCCACACACTTCCACTCCAATAATTCTGAGAGCATCAATCTGATAATATTCACAATCTATCTTGACAAAGTGGCTCATCTAGCCAAGCTAACAATCTCCAAATCTCAATCCAATCCAAGATAATCCAAAAATATCAAAAGATAACTTTCTCCATGAGAGCTCCTCTCCTTTTATAAGTTGAAGAGGATAAGGTGAGGAGGTTAGGATGATCCCACTAAATCATGAAAGTGAGTAAGATCCAAACCATTCAGATGCCACCTCACCATGGAAGTTTCTCCTTCTAGAAGCATCGAGAAGATGCTCATTTTTCCCACATATGAGCATTCTCACACCCTGCTTATAGCACAATCTGTGAACCTCTCGCAACCTAGCTATGGTTTAGCCTACGAGAATCAGGCATTCTCGTACCCTGCCTATATAGCAACCTACGAATGTCCTCTTTAATAGGGTTTTTACAAAGGAGAATGCAACTTCTTTTCTCAGGAAAATTTCTTCTCTCTTCTTTCTTCAGGAACTCAGGCCACTGACCCCTCTTAAGGAAACATATAGGTTTACATCATTAACGGTCATAGGGATGATGAGAATAATGTGTAACAACTGAGAATAGGAGACATTGACTATCCGTTAGATTTTGCTAGCAGGAAACTATCCACAACTGAGATTAATTACACCACCACTAAGAGAGAAGGATTAGTCATGGTGTATGCACTACATAAATTTCAACACTACTTGTTGGGAGGACACTTTAAAATGTTTACTGATCACTCCGCGTTGAAGTACGTATTCAACAAGCCAGTGTTGGGGGGGAGAATATGCATATGGCTTCTACTCTTTCAGGAATATGATTTTGAAATCATGGTTAAGCTGGGAAGAATGAACAAAGGTCCTGACCACTTGTCAAGGTAGGAACATGGCGAAGAGACAACCAATTTGGAGGATGCGCTGTCGGATGCACAACTTCTAGCCATTAGAGATATTGATGACCACTTCATAGAGATAGTCCAGTTCATGTCAACAAGAATGGCACCTAGTGAGTATACAATTTCGTAGAAGAAACAACTAGTAGTGCGCACTATAGACTTTTCACTTCTAGCTGGACAACTATACAAGATGGGACCTGATGAGATACTAAGAAGGTGCATTATGGAGGCATAGCGACCACTGATCCTCATAGAATCTCATGAAGGTATTGTAGGATGACACTACGCAGGGAAAGAAACTACGCAAAAGGTTCTTAGAGTTGGCCTTTGGTGGACTACCTTACACAGAGATGCTAAAGACTATTACAGAGCCTGTGATGTATGCCAAAGAGTTGGGAAACCATCCAGAAGAGATGAAATTCCATTAGCACCATAGTTGACCCTACAAGCAATTGAGAAATGTCCCATTGAATTCATGGGACCTATAAACCCACCAGGAAAGCGCATAGGAGAAAGGTACATCATTACTGCGATAGAATACTTGACTAGATGGGCTAAAGCCAGAGTAGTTAAGGATTGTAGTGCAACTACAGCTGTGCACTTCATATTTGATGACACCATAACCAGGTTTGGATGCCCAAAGATACTTATGAGTGATCAAGGCACACATTTCATAAATAAAACAATTGAAGCCATGACTGAGGAATTTTCAGTCCACCATTAGAAGAGCATGCCTTACCATCCATAAGAAAATGGGACAGTTGAAACATTCAACAAAATCTTGGAGACAATGCTGACAAATATTTGCAGTGTGAACATGGATGACTGGGATTTAAGAGTACCAACAGTACTATGGGCCTATAGGACCACTTGCAAGAAGCTAACAATGTAGACCCATTTTAAGTTGGTTTATGGTATCAAAGCCATTGTCCCAATAGAATACTTGGTACCTAACTTAAGAATTTAGTCCTTACAGACATGGACGACACTGGGGCTATTTGAGAAAGGCTTGCACAGTTGGTCAAACTAGAAGAAGACATATTTATTGTAGGATTCCATTAGCAGGTTTAGAAGGAAAGAGAGAAGGCCTATAATGACAGGCACATCAAGAAAAAGGCATTTAAGCAAGGTTATTTGGTACTGGTGTATGACAGTAAGTTTATGAAGCACCCTGGGAAGTTCAGAATGCATTGGCTCGGGCCATATGAGATCACCTATGTTATAGATGGAGGAGCTGCGCAACTAAAGATTTTGACTTGAGAATGGAAAGAAGGTCTGGTGAATGGGAGTCGACTGAAGTTGTACTATGACAACCAGCTACCTCGCAGCTCGCAGTAAAAGCATGAGGAAAAGGGTCTAGGTACCAGGTGCAGTTGAAACTAGGTACCAGACACATAAAATACAATCTACACAAGGAAGAAGAGGAGGCATAAAACAAAAAGTAAAGGCTTCACTGTGCATTCTAGAGTCAAAGTAAAACATAAGGATCAAATATGATGTTCCTTGGGATGAGTCACAAGTGAGTCTTGGGGGCCTGTTGGCCCGTGGTTATGGAAGCAAGCAAAGATCAAGGAAGAAAAGGCAAAGTGAGAACTGTGCAGAAGACACAGTGACTGTTACTGGGTCGAAGTGAGCAAAAGAGTAGAAAAGATGGAGAGAATTAAGGAAAAGAAATCAGTTGGATGAGGAGATCGAGGATGAAAAATTAGCAAATAAGACGGATCGTGGACAACTCAACAAGCGGAAAAAGCCACCGTTGGATACTTTGGAGCACCGCATGAGAAGGAAGGAAAGACAGGCTGGTGAAGACCTGAAAATGTGGGTCAAGTTGACCTAAGGTTTTAGACACCTAGGGTTTTGATATCTAGGGTTTTGACACATAGGTTTCGACCTAAGGCTGTCGGTGAGCTATTGTAATGTATAAATGAGAATCGAGATGAGGAACGGGGTTTCAATCTAGTTGTATTGTTTATTGAGTGATTATTGTTGAGTGAGAGAGAAGTGATAAGTGTGAGAGCCTTCTGGTATTATAATATCTTCAGCTAGGTGTGAATTTCAAAGCCATGTAGCTGGGTGTGTAGAAAAGGGGAAGATAGAGAGGAGAAGAAAGAATATTTTCTAGCTAAGAGCACAGACAAGAACTGTATGCTTCATCTTAATATATCATAAAGCATAGTTCTGTGGACGTAGCCCTAGAGAGAGGGTGAACCACGTATATCTTGTGTTGTGTGTGATTGATGCTCTGATATTTGTCATTGATATACTATTATTTCATTTTTGTGTTATGTCATATCTGTAGTTGTGCGGAGTAGATCTAAAGCTGATGAGTGATTTATGTATACTGTATTGTTCCATATTAGATCCACTTGATATTCCCCTTGGTTGTAGACATATCTGTCTTGCAACCTGCTCATAGCTGCTTCGGGTGAGACTGCATCTGCCTCACAGGTGTTGCCGAAAGGGCCAGTAGCTAGGGCTTGTTGGTGCGCTCTTAGAGTGAACCCTGGGTCTACCCCTATGACAACAGATGACATCACACCGTGCAGGACTTGGAAAGGAAGAAACTCTACAGGAACGAAGGATGGCGAAATCCTTGTCTCTTCAGCAATGGATACCTCAGAGAAGAGGTAGACCAAGGAAGAAAAAGGAAGATGTGGAAACTTGAAGCTTAGATGAGCAGCACGCATGATCGATCGCTGAAATATTACTTATGCATGTCGTCCACATGGAGCCTTTGGAAGGTACCAGCCGAGAAAGTGGGAGTAGGACGAGGAGGATGGATGTCTCAGGCTCAAATGATCAAGAGACAGCATAATAGCTGAAGCAAGAAAATCTAGCCATCACCAAACTGTACCAAGAAAATAGGGAGCTAAGACAATATCTCGTGACAAAGATCATGGAAGCATCAACAACACAAGGTCGCGAGTGGAACGTGACATGGTTAAAAAGATAGCTCCAGGAGGCACATGATACGATTGTACAGTTGCACAGAGCACATCGACTGTCAGAAGAAAGGAATTCCAGACACTCCAGAGAATGTTAAGCAGTTGAAGAGATAGCCCGTGGAGCTCTCGCTAGTGAGCAAAAGAAACAAGATTAGCTGAGTTCTTTCTTGTATTGGTAATCATAATGCAAATCTTGATAATTTTTAAAGGAAACATCACCCGAGACATTTTTCCATTTTAATAACGACCATGACTACATACCTCCACTTGTCGTGCACTTTCCCCCCAACATATGAGTGCACGACAGAGAATCAAAGCCATTACAATAGACAGCAAGACTCTAACAAACGCTTGTCCCCCTAGATGCCCGATCGACAAACCAAATCCCCATGGCAGATTACAACGATCATGATGTAGCCAGATGTATCTTTCTCTATTTTTGGAAAATGTCATACGAAGAGTTTTGTAATGCAAAACAGTAAGTTCCCTAGTTTGTAGAGATAACAGTTAGAAGAGTAGGGTAGCCCAAGCGACTCTCTCGTTTATATATTTGATATTTTCAATGTAATCCAGGTTGGTTGGAAAATTTAGTATAAAAGATAACTATTGTATGTAATTTGATCTTTGACCAAAACTTAATGCAAAAGTCCTATAGCTTTGATGACAAGATTCTATTTGTAGCAGTCAGATGTATTGTGCCTTTTTATTTGTGTACGTGCTTCCTGTCGTCTTTATTCATATCTTTTTCTATCTATTTTGGAATGGATTTTCGAACCTGGGGATTCACTGCACAATGCCCCTTGTTCACGTCACTTAGAAAAAATGTTTTCTTCTAAAATATAACTCCAAACTCACTCATAGTGGTGCTCCGAGTTACTTCCTGTGTTTTGTCCTTGCCACCCATTACGATTTTGTATTGAAGACTATTGCTCGCTTAGCCTTATCCTCTCAAGTTCATTCACCGAGTCATTTGTTTCTGTCATTTTCTCTAATCGACTCCATAGCCCAAAGTCTTACTTTCTTATGCCAATATAACCAGAACCCATTATATCAAAGGTGTTAAATCTAGCCACTACTTTAAGAGCCATATCCCGTGCAGAGATCACGCCTCCTGAGAGAGCCCTCTCCAGATCCGAAAGGCTAGTTTCAGGTATCAAAGTTGGTTGAAAATGTTACCTCTGTTGTATGTTTATCAGCTGAACCAATTTACAGAGTGCTAACACAATACACAGTCTATGTCGAAGTCTCCTATTCTTGTTTCTATGCACTGCTTATCTTTTAAGATCTCTGGTAAACTAATGTCTTTGTGATCATTCAATGTTTCTTTCAGCTGTAATAACATAGTCTATGATTCTTCTTGGTTCTTTAACATATCCTTAGTTCCTTTACCTTCTTCATAGTTTTCTTGTATCATGTTCATATTTTCAACTTTGGCAATCATTCTAGGGCAATCCTCAACTTTGTGACCAATATCTTTACAACAAAGACAAATATGACCTATACCAGGGAATTCTTTAGCAAGATGTCCCGGTCTTCTATAATTATAACACAATGTCAATCCTCTCTTTCTTTTAAATGATCCCCAACCTTTCCTGTACTTCACACTGGGATCACAATAATGGACCTACAATCTGTAAAAATTCTTTCTAGGTTCCTACATCCATTTGTTAGTCCAAAAATTCTTTCTATGCATAGGAATAACATATCTTTCACTATCTCTATCAATTTTATTCAGATCAACTCTTTCTTCTTGTTGTGCTCTAGCTTTCAAACTAAGAAAAAATCTATCAAAAATACCTAGATTCATACTTTCGAAGAAAAAATTTCCACTTATCTTACCTTTACCAGAGCACAAAGCTTTAAGATATTACCTCTTTTCTTCAGATTGGGATTTTCTCTTAGCATAGAGTTTCACAAGTCCAGTAGAATACTGCACAGTACAACAATAGATCTATGCACATAGATTTCTCTTTTCTTAAGTTCCCATCAATCACAGTTTCAGGTCCCGACAATAGAACCATTTGTTGGAACAGAGGAAGACCTAGGGTTCAATGCTTCAACAACGCATCGACAAAACCCTAACTACAAACCCTTTTGGCAACACCTGTGGAGTAGATGAAGTCTCACCCAAGGTAGAGGTAGGGGGGGTTGTAGGACTTAGGTGTCTACAACCTAGCTGGGACACATATATATGATTACAAAACTTAACAAAGCACTTAGCCAACAATATGCATTAAGTTATGATTCTTATTCACACCGCAGATTAAACCCTAAGTACATAACAACGCAGTAATAATCAGATCAAGCACTTCCAAGCACATAGCAATAAATCAGATCTGGCATTCACCATACATAAATTACCAAGCATCCATAGATCTATCTATCATACATCAAGATCACTTCACTGAGCAGATAAATACATAAATAACATGAAAACTATTGTACAAAGCGCATCAACACATGATATATGTGGTTCACACCAGTGTGGGGCTATGTCCACCAACTTCTTCTTCTTCTTCTTTATTAGTCTTCTAGCTTCTTACATTCCTCTGCTCCTGTGCACAAAGCCATAAAGCCAACTCCACAAAGGACATGAGATCTGTGTGCACCTCTCAAGATCCTCCTTCCCCGAATTAGGTCAAGCCACAGAGGAAACTCCTTAATAACACAAAGCCTTACACAGTCTGTCTGCACAAAGCACTTACAAAATGCTTGCACATAGCTCTGAAATCCTTAACACATTCATGCATAAAGCCAACTAGCAATACACTAAGCCGATCAATGACTAGTAACTATTTCTTACATCAGTTAGCTACTTATTTATACATTTACAATGAGGCCTAAACATGGGTAAACCCATGGGCCGACATCCCATACCCGTTACATAAACCCTAAAATCCAAAAAAGCCTACAAAATGAGCAAGATCCCATGATATCTGCTTCACCTGGGTGCTCTGTCTTCGATTAGCCTATCAAAGTCCCAAAAATGGTCAAAAATGACCAATGTTCTCTCAAAACTTGGTCGAGGGCCAACATTGTCTATCTTTGTTCTTCCCTCTATTATCTCACTTGTCTTTCATTTTTGTGCCACCAGCCAAGGAGGACCCTCCTCCATATCATTTTTCCAATGCAACCATGCTCTTGTCTTGGTAAACTAACCCTCCAAATGACCAACAAAATCAAATAATAAAAAAACCAACCATTCAAAACTTGAGGTGGTCTAGCTCTACCCTTTAACAATCAGGTGCATAATTTAGGACCAACATCTTCTGGCGCTATTTCCATGGAATAGAGTAACAATATATATTTCCCTGGGAGAATGAAAATGATTAGATCTGACCTTTGATGGTGAAAAAATATCAGACACATTCAGACTGCCATCTTTCACTTGGTGACTCCACTGAGAAACTTCACAAAATAAATACTAGCTCCCAGAAAAGGACTGAAGAGATCCAAATCTGAGCACATCAAAGCCACTAAGGTGCATCCTAACCCTGAGAAGGAAACAATAGTCTCTGAGAGAGAAAGACAACTAAGAAAATCCACCTTAGCTCAAAGATATACCTTAACTCTCAAGGGTAAAGCTGCACCTAAAGAGTCCACCTTTCTCCACTATCACAAGCAACTTGAATTTTCTAGCCCTGAGAATCACATTTCCAAGGAATTGCAGATACCTTTAACCCCTACCTCTACTTCATCATCCAATCCAACATCCACCCCTGTATCTCCAATCAATCCTTATATTCCTATTTCCCAAGCAATGGCTGTTAACAGGATAGATGCCATAATTACTGAGAGATATGCACTGCTAGTTTTTCTTGTACGATTACATGCACTCCCAACCATAGATTATATGAAATATTATCCAAAATATAATGGGGAAATGGATTTTACAGCTGAGGAACATCTGGTATCCTTCTACAACTTTGCAGAGAACTTAAACATTGACTATGTAGATGTGTGGATGAGGTTGTTTGTAAAGAGCCTAGATGGGGAGGTAAGGAAATGGTTTCAGGATCTCCCTCCAACCTCCATTACATATATTGATGCATTAGATGAATATTTCATAAAGCGATTCAATAAGATGTATGGAAGAATCCGAGATTAGATCAAACCAACTAAATCCTCTGCCAAGATCACTTATTCCAATGCATTTGATGTAGAATTCTCCCATTCTATTGAGGGAGAGAAGATCCATCACCTTGTTGTTCATGCAAGAAGCAACCATTGAGGTTGAGTCCAACATCCTAGCATCAAACATGTTAAATACTAGATATGATACAGATAAGAAAAACCAAAGGGATGATTCCCTTGCCTCCTCTACCCAACCACTTCTGATCCCAAACTTGATGAAATGACCAAAACATTAAAGGATTTGACATCTGAAATAACTAAGCTGAAATGGGAATCTAAGCAACCAAACAAAGATTTTCAAGGGGTTGGGAACATAAATCCAAACTAGTTTAGGAGGTCGAATTATGTTCGTCAGATAATGCAGAGAGAGAGGAGGTATGATGATGATAAAAGAGTGTTACCTCCTTTCCAAAACAACTAGATTGAGGAAAAGGATGTAGAAAGTGATGTTGTGGATGATGTTGTTGTACTCTTCAATGAAATTGATTTTTATACTAGTCACTTAACACAACAAGATTATGAGGTAGCACAACTGTCAAATCAGTTTGATATTGAGATAAGGGAAGAGGGAGTTAGTCAAGGCCAAAACCAAAATAAGTATGATTTGAGGCCTAGAATAGGGGCTCCCAAAGCCACCACCTTCGATTAGAACAAAAGGCCATAGGTTCCTCCCAATCCAAACCCAAGTAAGGGTCCATTGAATAAATCTCACTAGCTTCCCCCATCTAAGCCTTTTGTCCCTGAAGTAAAGGAAGTTGGCATGGAAAAATCATCTTTTAGCCTAGAGCATGAGTTGAGAAATATCAAGATCCCTGTACCTTTGTCAGAATTGTTGAAAAATGAGCCTTTCAAAAGATCTATTATGAAGGTTCTGCAACCACCTATTTCTGTTGTAATTAGTTTGTAGGATGAAAACCCAACCATTACTGTAGGTCCACACATTGAGGATGGATTTGATGCCTCTCCCCCTTTCTACATATCTTTAAATGTCCATGACATGATCCTACATAATTGTCTCATGGACTCAAGTGCCTCACACAATGTCATGCCTAAGGTTGTAATGGGGGAACTAGGTTTGGAGATCAACAAGCCCTACCAAGACGTTCACTGCTTTGACTCTAAAAAGGTCAAATGTTTTGGATTAATAACATATATGGTGGTTTCTTTGGCACAATTACCCATGAAGAGTGTAGTGATGGAAATCATTGTAGCTAACATTCCCCCCAAGTTTGGTATGCTCTTGTCTAGGACATTGGCCAAGAAGGTTGGAGGATCATTACAAATGGACCTCACATATGCTGCCATCCTTGTTTTTGGAGGAGAACATAGGAGGCTATACAAGGATTTCATATTGGCATATATCATCAGTGATCATTAGAATCCAAGCAACCATTCAGTTTATGCTGTTGAGGATGAGATCGGGTCATCTATTTTCCATTTAAATGATGATGAACCAGAAATAATAGTTAAAAAATGTAGAAATCAATCACTAACAGATCAACATAACAGCGGTTCTGGGGCTGGTATACTCCTCATTTCCCCTGGCCAAGAAGTAATAGCATTCTCGTATAAGATGTAATTTGAGACTACTAACAATATAGTTGAGTATCAAGCTCTAGTGATGAGATTGAGGGTTGCCAAAGACATGGCCATTGACAGTTTGGTAGTTTTTGGTGATTCTGAGTTAATTGTAAATCAATTTAAAAAAATCTATCAAGCTAAGAAATAGAGGTTGAAACAATACATGAATGAGGTATGGGACCTGGTTGACAACTTCTTTCTAGCATTTAACATTTCCTTCATTCATAGAGAGGAAAATCAGAAGGCAGATTCTTTGGCCTTGGCTGCCAGTACCTTCATAAGTCCCATTGGTCCAAATATTAATTATCAAGTGGATTGGTGCACTAATTTTTAAATCATTTTATAATTTAATATGTTATTTTAAATATTTAGGGTTAAAAACACACAGGTATCAGTTTAAATATGAAGAAACCTGCATTCACTGCATCATCAACATCATAAAAACTCTCTCCACTATCGTTCCTCCTCAAGAACGATGATAATTGAACTAGACCGAGCCACAAGGCTTGGAGTTGTTCGAAGCCATACCCAAAATCAAAAACATTTTTGTAAAGGCCGAATGGTATGATTTCTTTTGAAGGACACTACACAAGCTTGGATATGTTATTTGTGTAGACATTTGATGGCTTCCATAACCTACTTGGGATACATGGATTCATGTTACAGAACACTTCATCGGAACAACCTGCGCTCTCCCTATATGTGGGAAGAGATGGTTTAAGATAGGCAAGCTTCCTCTTGATATATGCAACAAATTGCTAGTTCTCAAGCACCAAGACCCCGACTAGAGCCAAGAACTACCTGTGTTGTGGATAAAGGAAGACTGGAAAGGAGCCCTAACAATAGTGCAGAGGTATATCATAGGTGAGGGTCGATTCAACATTGTACACTGTTATCACCTTCGTTTCCCTATACATCTAAGTGGAGACAAAGAGCTTAATTTAACATATTACCTACTTAAGAGCCTAACCAAAATGGCCAAGAGGGTTCAAGGTCACCCTGAATATTCTGACAAAAGCATATACCATTAGGGATTGGTTATATTGTTGGTAACTTTCTCTCTTGAGGAACTTGAATGCCTTGGGATTATTTCTTGAAGTCCGTGGGATTGACAGAGAAGAAGAGGTACCTGATTCACAGAATGAAGGTTATGCTAGTTAAGATAATATGGAGGTCAATATTTATCTAGACCTTGGGATCTTGATGAAGCCTACCAACCCACATCAAATAAGGGAAAAGGCCATAAAACAAGGAGCACGCCCTAGAAAGAAAATAAGCCAGAGACCTCTATGAAGGAGGAGTCCCATCACATGCAATTGATGTCTTCTATGAAAAATGGGAAGGAAAACAAGAGTGGAAAAGCTTCCAACATGCATCCACCTGCACTGGAAAGACCACATAGGTCTATTACATCCAACAATGCAGAGGAGGAGCAGGAAACCCCCATTGAGCAACAACCTAATAAACCTGTGACTCGAATGAGAGGTAAAATTGGACCTAGTTTGTGCAACAAGGAAGTAATTAAGGGAAAGGTTGTTCCTGCAGAAGCGTTACCTAAAAAATCCCCTGCAACTAGATAAGAAAGGAAGAGGAAGGGCGAGCAAAAAATTGAAGCACCAAGGAAGCCAACCAGAAAAACTAGAATTACAAACCAATTGAGGCTTAACTCCAAGGATATTTTTAAGCCATCATTAAAATACCCCCAGCCAATTGTGATCGATGATAATGACAATCCCTATTTTCCAACATGGAAGAAATGACATTCAATGTTTTGAAGGGAATGCTAGTGAAAAAAGAGAAATCAAAGTCTAGTGAAGATGAGGTTGCAGAAAAACCATTTGTGACAGTGAAAATGGAGTATCCTACAGACTCTAGTCAGCATGGAATACATGATTAAGGACTTGATCTTGAGCAATATTCTATTGGCACCTCATCACTTACATGGGATCCTTGCCACAGTTTACAAGACATTAAACCAGAGATTAAAATTTACACTGTGGGAGTATAGGGGGTCCATTAAAAGAACAAAAGGGAAGGAACCCGAGGTTGTACACAAATACAATATGAGAAGGAGTAGAACATTGGCTGACCACAACAAGTCTGTCATAGATAAAGACATAAAGAAGATGCAGGTTGAGGTCAAAACAGAGAAGGTCGATGACAATCAACAAGTGCAAGAACTGAAGCTTCAAGTCCATACCTTGCAACACCACAACCAGGAATTGGAGAAACTATACTCTAGACTATAGAAGAAGTATCAAAGACTCCAGAAGAAACACCAGAAGACTTGATTCTTTCTAAAGGAGATAATTTGAAGGAGTACCTTAAGAATCTCTCAACACATCCAGTTATCTTCTGGCCTCCAACAACATGCATCGATACTAGTCCTCGATACAGAACTTAGTTCTGTTAGTCCTAGTCAATTTTTGTCAAAGCTTAGTTCACTTCAACAAATGTATCGATTTAATTTTATCACTAGTAGAAATTTTAGTTATTTAAGTGCAAGACTTTTTAGATTAAGGAATAATAAATGGTCATTTGTGTTTGATATGAACCACTTATTTTTGTTAAGTCAAGTTTGAAGTATACATTACTATACTCCAACAATATTTAGTTAAGTCAATAATTTTTTCTCCAACTGATAATGTAGAGTTAAGCCTCAGTTCTAGATGGACGAGAGCCTCTACAACTTTGATAAATCTGCAATTTTTGTATTTTCTGGAGGTTTAGGTTTTTGGGAAGGAAATCAATACATCAAGCTGATTAAATCTCTCTACCTAGTGAATATAGTCTTGATGACAATGTGTTTTTTTTCGAAATATATATGTGTTTTTCTCTTATATTGAATGTAGTTTTTGATGTGTGCAAAGTACATTTCATTTCCTTTCAGTCATTGTATAACTCATCTTTACTAATATGCAACCTGTAAAACAACTAAAGCTTTGGTGAATATTTGTTTTTATTGCAACCTGTGGGAGTAATTGTGTTTGGATACTTGTTTAATGCCTTGAAATAATATTTTAATACTTAAGCTTCTTGCATCATATAATTCATTGAGTTGTATGTTGTTTGTTGGCACAGGTGCAAATCCAGGGTTCAACGCTTCAACAATGCACCCTAACTATGGGCCCTTTTGGCAATACCTACAAAGCATATGAAGTCTCACCCGAGGTAAAGGAAAGAAGGGTTGCATCACTCAGGTGTCTACAACCTAGCTGGGACACAAATCTATGATTACAACACTTAACAGAGCACTTAGCCAACAATATGCATTAAGTTATGATTCTTATTCACATCGCAGATTAAACCCTAAGTACAAAACAACGCAGTAATAATCATATCAAACACTTTCAAGCACATAATAGTAAATCAGATTTGGCATTCAAGATACATAAAACACCAAGCATCCATAGATCTATATATCATACATCAACATCAGTGCACAAAGCGCATCAACACAATATGTACATGGTTCACCCAAGTGTGGGGCTACGTCCACCAACTTCTTCTTCTTCTTTTTTATTAGTCTTCAAGCTTCTTACATTCCTCTACTCCTGTGCACAATGCCACAGAGCCAACTCCACAAAGGACAAGAGATTTGCATGCACCTTTCTAGATTCTCCTTCCCTGAATTAGGTCAAGGCATATAGCCAACTCCTTAATAACACAAATCCTTACACATTCTATCTGCATAAAGAAATTACAAAACGCTTGCACTTAGCTCTACAAGCCTTAACACATTCGTGGACAAAGCCAACTAGCCATGCAATAAGCCGATCAATGACTAGTATCTATTTTTTACATCAGTTAGCTGCTTATTTATACATTTACAATGAGGCCTAAACATGGGTAAACCCATGGGATGACATCCCATATCTGTTACATAAAACCTAAAATCCCAAAAATCCCGCAAAATGAGTGAGATCCCATGATCTTCACTTCACCTTGGCACTCCATCTTCAACCAGCCCGTCCAAGTCCCAAAAATTGTCAAACACGACCAATGTTCTCTCAAAACTTGGTCGAGGGCCAACAGGCCCCTAACACTCACCTTGACTCATCCCGAGTCACTCTGATTTGGGTAACACTGCTTCAAAGGACTTGAGCTTAGCTCAAGCTACCTCGACTTACTACTTCGTTAGAGCCTCCTTCTCGGTGAAATCTTGAATCACTTGTTCGGTGATAGGCCCTTCTAGGTGTTGTTCCACTGTCCCAACCAATTGGTCTAGCTGCGAGCCTTTTCCTTCCACTTCTTCTAAAAGTTTGTAGGCTTCATGAAGGCCTTGAAAGAGTTTAGGATGTACATATTTCATTCCCATATCATTTCTTATGTACCCAGCAACTCAGTAAAGGATATCCTGGCTCAGCCCGACCCTGAAGGGAGGAGGGGTAAATGGATAACATTCATGCTGGAATATGACTTGGAGATCAAGCCTACAAAATTAATTAAGGGTCAATTTCTTGCGAAGATAATGGCACAGTCAGACTATGACGTGGTGGGAATGAATTTCATCGCTGATCTATCAGAGAGTCCTCAAGAAGAGACGACCGCGCAGGTGTCCCAGGAGTTTGTCGATTCACCCTGGTATGTTGATATCATCTATGTGTTGAATAATCTCCAGCCCTCTATGAGAATTAGTAAGACTAAGGCCATATTTCTCAAGTTTAAAGCAGTTAAGTTTTGCATCCTGGACAACTCACTCTACTGAAAAGCTCCTAGGGGAATGTTGCTGAGATGCTTGCTGGAGAATGATGGGAAGCAAGCCACATAAGAAGTTCACAAAATTGATTGTGGGGGGCACCATTACTGGAAAAACACCATGCACAAAATCCTAAGGGCGGGTTACTATTGGCCTACGATCTTCACTGACATGTACAAAGAAGTCTACAGCTGCCACGAATGCCAGATTTTTGACAGGAGAAGAAAGATACAACCCCTGCCACTGAAGCCAGTCTCAGTCAAGGCACTGTTCATGTAGTGGGGTTTGGATTTCATAAGGGAAATAAATCCTCCATCCTTGGCACAACAAAAATGGATACTCAGGGCCGCTGACTACTTCACAAAATGGATAGAATTGATCCCCACAAAACACGCTACCGACACATTCATCATCCAATTCTTGGAGAAAAACATCTTGTCATGGTTCGGGTGTCCTGTCAATATCATAACAGATAATGAGGCTACATTCAAGTCTAAGAGGATGGAAAAGTTTTTTCAGGATTACAATATAACCCTGGGGCATTCTACGACGTACTACCCGCAAGGAAATGGGTTAGCAGAATCCTAAAATAAAAGCCTAACCAAGATCATCAAAAGGCTACTACAGGATAATAAGAATACTTGGCATAAAAAGCTTATCTACGCACTGTGGGCAAATCGGGTTACCACCAAGAAGTTCATTTCAACATCGCCTTTCTAGATTGTATATGGTGCAGACACATTTTTCCCTACTACACTCAGGTTACTTGTCAAAAAACTGTTGCAAGAGCAAGAGGTTGAGCCAAATGACAAACAAAGAAGAATAAACTAGCTAGTTCACATGTAACAAATGAGGGAACAAGTGTAAAATCGATCACAGCTCCACCAGGAAAAGATGAAGAAAGCCTTTGAAAAGCGTTCCAAGCTAGAGGATTTTCGGTTGGGTGATTTAGTGTTGAGATGGGACACGAGAAATGAGGACAAAGGAAAGCAAGAAAAGTTCGATAACCTGTGGATAGGTCCATTCAAAATCAGTGATTATTGTGGGGGAAATGCTTATTTCCTAGAAGGATTGAATGGGGAATGCTTTGGTTGGGGGCCTGTAAAGGACAGGTTCCTCAAACATTATCTGACAAAATAAAATCTCTTTAAGTCATTTGTCATTGTAAATAGTCATTTTAGTTTTTGCATCGAGTCAGTGGGTCAGCAGAACATTAAAGCCTTAAGCGAAGGCCCTAAGTTTATGCTGAGTTTTCCTAAGCTACGTTGATAGTTTTAGGTTGTGTTTTCATTTTTTATTGCAGTGCCAAAGAGTCAAAATAAGGCATGATGGTTAGGCACTTGGTCTACTGTTCTTTACTACCTCGTGGGGAGGATAGCATCCCCGTTAGAGACAGCTGTTAGTGTCGCCATTTTTATTTCTGTTTAGAGTCATTTTCAGTCGAGTTATGGTCCATGTGTCCAAACATGTGAATTCAGGTACGTAGAAATGAAAGGGTCAAAGTCAGCAAGTGGTCAGTTGGCCCTTGGAAACGGGAAGGGATGTCTGAGTCAAAGACATGCGTAAACGGTATGGGTATGTCATTTCCAGAATGTCGGGTACCATCAAAATTAGTCTCTACGTGCCCAGGTCAAGTCAAGTAGTTAATGGAAGTCACGTCGGTAAGTGTTGTAACTATTATCAGTTCATCATGAAGGTCGAAGGAATGAAAAATTGTGGCATTCACATCACGTATGCCCCAAAACCCTTATCGCCTGTACTTTACACATAGGGACATGTTATGAAAGATATGCGATTCGATTTGGAACATGTAGTCACCATGAATTTAGTGCCCTTCGACACATTTCTCCTTTCTACCTGATCTGTTAAAAATACCAGAGGTTTTTCATCTAGGACTTTAATGAATTCAGATTCAGGCTCTGTTTGTGAGATTTCCCACAGGTCAAGGTCAATTGAATTTCCCATCTTGGGCATCCACTCAATACACTGTGTGCAAGACAGATACTGGTCGTGCCATGGAGACCTCTTAGAACATGAATAAGGGTAAAAACAGTGGCAGTATTTCCAGAACCAAGCCCCAGAGTGATTGGGATTCATTTTCACTCACAACAGGTATCCCCAAAGATAAAAGGGAGATTTTTCCTTCACCTGCAGGAATGATGACATCACACTGTGCAGGACTTGGAAAGAAAGAAACTACACAGGAAGGAAGGACGATGGAAGCCTTCTCTCTTCAGCAGTGGATACCTTGGAGAAGAGGTAGAACAAGGAAGAATAAGGAAGTTGTGGAAACTTGAATCTCAGATGAGTCGCATGCATGATCGATCGCTGAAAGATTACTTATGCGCATCTTATGCATGGAGCCTTTGGAAGGTACCAACCAAGAAGGTGGGAGTAGGACGAGGAGGATGGAGGCCTCGGGCTCAAATGATCAAGAGACAACTCAACAACTGAAGAAAGCAAATCTAGCCATCACCAAACTGTACCAAGAAAATAGGGAGCTGAGACAACAACTGGCGACAAAGATCACAGAAGCATCAACAACACAAGGTCATGAATGGAATGTGACGTGGTTAAAAAGAAAGCTCTGGGAGGCACAGGATATGATTGTACAACTGCACGAAGCACAATGACTATCAGAAGAAAGGAATGCTAGACACTCTAGAGAATGTGAAGCGACCAAAGAGATAGCCCTCTCAGCTCTTGCTAGCAAGGAAAAGAAACAAGATTAGCCGAGTTCTTTCCTGTATTGGTAAAGAGAAGGAAAATCTTGATAATTTTTAAAGGAAACATCACCCAAGACATTTTTCCATTTTCATAATGGCTGTGACTGCCTACCTCCAGTTGCTGTGCACTTCCTCCCCCAGAATATGAGTGTGTGACAGAGAATCAAAGCTGTTACAACAGATAATGAGACTCTAACAAACGCTTGTCCCCCCAGATGCCCGATCGACAAACCAAATCCCCGTGGAGGATTACAATGATCATGATGTAGCCAAATGTATCTTTGTTTATTTTTGGAAAACGTCATACGAAGAGTTTTGTAACGCAAAATAGTCAGTTCCCTAGTTTGTAGAGATAGCAGTTAGAAGAGTAGGGTAGCCCAAGCGATGCTCTCGTTTATATATTTGATCTTTTCAATGTAATCAGGGTTTGTTGGAAATTTTATTATAGACGATAACTATTGTATGTAATTTGATTTTTGACTGAAACTTAATGCAAAAGTCCTGTAGCTTTGATGAAAAGATTCTAATTGTAGAAGTCAGATGTATTGTGCCTCTTTCTTTGCGTACGTGCTTCCTGTCATCTTTATTCATATTTTTTTCTATCTATTTCAGAACGAATTTTCAAACTTGTGGATTCACGACGCAACGCCCCTTGTTCTTGCCCCTTAGAAAAAACATTTTCTTCTAAAATTTAACTCCGAACTCACCTACAGTGGTGCTCTGAGTTACTTCATGTGTTTTTTCCCCACCACCCATTACGATTTTGTACTGAAGACTCTTGCTCGCTTAGCCTTATCCTCTCAAGTTCAATCACCAAGTCATTTGTTTCTGTCATTTTCTCGAATCGAATCCATAGCCCAAAGTCTTACTTTCTTGCGCCAATATAACCAGAACCCATTGTATCAAAGGTGTTAAATCTAGCCACTTCTTTAAGAGCCATATCCCTCATGGAGATCATGCCTCCTGAGAGATCCCTCTTCAGATCCGAAAGGCTAGTTTCGACTCTCAAAGTTGGTTGAAAATGTTACCTCTGTCATCTTTTTATCAGCCAAACCAATTTATAGAGTGATAACATAATACAAAGTCTATGTTGAAGTCTCCTATTCTTGTTTCTATGCACTGCTTATCTTTTAAGATCTTTGGTAAACTGATGACTTCGTGATCATTCAATGTTTCTTTCAGCTATAATAACATAGTCTCTGATTCTTTCTGGTTCTTTAACATATCCTTAGTTCCTTTAACTTCTTCATAGTTTTCTTGTCTCATGTTCATCTTTTCAACTTTGGCAATCATTCTAGGGAAATCATCAACTTTTTGACCAATAGATTTACAACAGACAAATATGACCTATACCAGGGCATTCTTTAGCAAGATGTCCCGGTCTTCTGCAATTATAACACAATTTCAATCATCTCTTTCTTTTAAATGATCCCCAACCTTGCCTGTACTGTGCACTAGGATCATAGTGATGGACCTGCAATCTGCAAAAATTCTTTCGGTTCCTGCATCCATTTGTTAGTCCAAAAATGATTTCTATGCATAGGAATAACATATCTTTCACTATCTCTATCAATTTTATTCAGATCAACTCTTTCTTCTAGCTACGCCCTAGTTTTCAGAATAGGAAAAAATCTATCAAACATACCTAGATTCATACTTTTGAAGAAAAAATTTCCACTTATCTTACCTTTACCAGAGCACACATCTTTAAGATCTTGCCTCTTTTCTTCATATTAGTATTTTCTCTTAGCACAGAGTTTCACAAGTCCAGTAGAATATTGTGCATTACAACAATAGATATATGCACAAAGCTTTCTCTTTTCTTCAGTTCCTAGCAATAACAGTTTCAGGTCTTGGCAACAAAACCATTTTTTGGCACAGGGGCAGACCCAGGGTTCAATGCTTCAACAACGTACCAACAAAGCCCTAACTACCCGCCCTTTCGACAACACTTGTGGAGCATATGAAGTCTCTCTCGAGGTAGAGGTAGGGGGGGTTGCAGGACTCAGGTGTTTGCAACCTAGCTGGGACACATATATGTGATTACAACACTTAACATAGAACCTAGCCAACATTATGCATTAAGTTACAATTCTTATTCACATCATAGATTAAACCCTAAGTACATAACAACACAGTAATAATCAGATCAAACACTTCCAAGTACATAGAAATAGATCAGATCTAGTATTCATCATACATAAAGCACCAAGCATCCATAGATCTATCTATCATACATCAAGATTAGTGCACTACGCAGATAAATACATAAACAACATGAAAAATATTGTACAAAGCGCATCAACACAGGATATACATGGTTTACCCCAGTGTGGGGCTACGTCCAACAACTTATTCTTCTTCTTTCTTATTATTCTTCAAGCTTCTTACATTCCTCTATTCTTGTGCACAGAGCCACAAAGTCAACTCCACAAAGGATAGGAGATCTACGTGCACCTCGCCAGATCCTCCTTCCCCGAATTAGGTCAAGGCATAGAGGCAACTCCTTAATAGCACAATGCCTTACACAGTCTATCTTCACAAAGCACTTACAAAACGCTTGCACTTAGCTCTACAAGCCTTAACACATTCGTGCACAAAGACAACTACCCATGCAGTAAGCCGATTAATGACTAGTAACTATTTCTTACATTAGTTAGCTACTTATTTATACATTTACAATGAGGCCTAAACATGGGTAAACCCATGCAATGACATCCCATACTCGTTACATAAACCCTAAAATCCCAAAAAGCCAGCAAAATGAGAGATATCTGGTGATCTCCGCCTCTTCTGGGTTCTCTGTCTTCGACCAGCCTGTCGAAGTCTCAAAAATGGTCAAACACGACTAATTTTCTCTCAAAATTTGGTCGAGCGCCAACATTGTTTATCTTTGTTCTTCCCTCTATTATCTCACTTATCTGTCATTTTTGTGCCACCAGCCGAGGAGGACCCTCCTCCATATCATTTTTCCAACCCAACCATGCTCTTGTCTTGGTAAAATAACCCTCCAACTAACCAACAAAATCAAATAATAAAAAAACCAACCATTCAAAACTTGAGGTGGCCTAGCTCTAGCCTTTAACAATCAGGTGCATAATTTAGGACCAACATCTTCTGGCGTTGTTTCCATGGAACGGAGTAACAAAATATATTTCCCTGGGAGAATGACAACGATCAGATATGACCTTTGATGGTGAAAAAATATCAGACACATTCAGAATGCCATCTTTCACTTGGTGACTCCACTAAGTAAACTTCACAAAATAAATACTAGCTCCTAGAAAAGGACTTAAGATATCCAAATTTGAGCACATCAAATCCACTAGGGTGCATCCTAACCCTGATAAGGAAAGATTAGTCTCTAAGCGAGAAAGACAACTAAGAAAATCCACCTTAGCTCAGAGATAAACCTTAACTCTCAAGGGTAAAGTTTCACCTAAAGAGTCCACCTTTCTCCACTATCACAAGAAACTTGAATCTTCTAGCCCTGAGAATCACATTTCCAAGGAATTGTAGATACCTTTAACCCCTACCTCTACTTCATCATCCAATCCAACATCCACCCCTGTATCTCCAATCAATCCTCAGATTCCTATTGCCCAAACAATGGCTGTTAACATGATGGATGCCATAATTACTGAGAGATATGCACCCCTAGTTTTTATTGTAGGCTTACATGCACTCCCAACCATAGATTATATGAAATATTATCCAAAATGTAATGGGGAAAGGGATGTCACAGCTGAGGAACATCTGGTATCCTTCTACAACTTTGCAGATAACTTCAATATTGACTATGCAGATGTGTGGATGAGGTTGTTTGTACAGAACCTGGATGGGGAGGTAAGGAAATGGTTTTAGGATCTCCCTCCAGCCTCCATTACATATATTAATTCATTAGATGAATCTTTCATAAAACGATTCAATAATATGTATGGAAGAATCCCAGATGAGATCAAACCAACTAAAGCCTCTACCAAGATCACTTATTCCAATGCATTTGATGCAGAATTCTTCCCTTCTATTGAGGGAGAGAAGATCCACCACCTTTCTGTCCACAAAAGAAGCAACCATTGAGGTTGAGTCCAACATCCTAGCATCATACATGTTAAATACTAGATATGATACAAAAAAGAAAAAACAAAGGGATGATTCTCTTGCCTCCTCTACCCAGCCACATCTAATCCCAAACTTGATGAAATGACCAAAACATTAAAGGATTTGACATCTGAAATAACTAATCTGAAATGGGAATCTAAGAAACCAAACAAATATTTTCAAGGGGTTTGGAACATAAATCCAAACTAGTTTAGGAGGTCAAATTATGTCCCTCAGGTAATGTAGAGAGAGAGGAGGTATGATTATGATCAAAGAGTGGTACCTCCTTTCCAAAACAATCAGATTGAGGAAACAGATGTAGAAAGTGATGCTGTGGATGATGTTGTTGTACTCTTCAATGCAATTGAGTTTTATACTAGTCACTTAACACAACAATATTACAAGGTAGCACAACTGTCAAATTAGTTTGATATTGAGATAGGGGAAGAGGGAGTTATTCAAGGCCAAACCCAAAATAAGTATGATTTGAGGCCTAGAACAGGGGCCCCCAAAGCCACCACCTTCGATCAGAACAAAATGCCAAAGGTTCCTCCTAAGCCAAACCCAAGTAAGGGTGCATTGAATAAATCTCACCAACTTCCCCCATCTAAACTTGTTGTCCCTGAAGTAAAGAAATCTAACATGACACAAGCATATTTCAGCCTAGATCATGAGTTGAGAAAGATCAAGATCCTTGTACCTTTGTATGAATTGTTGAAAAATGAGCCTTTCAAAAAATCTATTATGAAGGTTCTTAAGCCACCTACTTCTATTGTAACTTCTGATGTAATTAGTTTGTAGGATGAAAACCTAGCCATTGTTGTAGGTCCACACATTGAGGATGGCTCTGATGCCTCTTCCCCTTTCTACATATCTATAAATGTCAATGAAAATATCCTACATAACTGTCTCATGGACTCAATCACCTCACACAATGTCATGCCTAAGGTTGTAATGGAGGAACTAGGTCTGGAGATCAACAAGACCTACCAAGAACTTTACTCCTTTGTCTCTAAAAAATTCAAATGTTTGGGATTAATAAAAGATCTGGTGGTTTCTTTGGCATAATTACCCATGAAGAGTGTAGTGATGGAACTCATTGTGGCTGACATTCCCCCAGGTTTGGTATGTTCTTGTTCAGAATGTGGGCCAAGAAGGTTGGAGGATCATTACAAATGGACCTCACATATGCTGCCTTCCCTGTTTTTGGAGGAGAACATAGGAGGCTATACAAGGAGTTCATATTGGCATATATCATCAGTGATCATTAGAATCCAAGCAACCATTCAGTTTATGCTGTTGAGGATGCGATTGGGTCATCTGTTTTCCATTTAAATGATGATGAACCAAAAATAACAGTCAACAAATGTAGAAACCAGTCACTGACAGATCAACATAATAGAGTATGGAAGATTTATTTCGATGGCTCTTCATTAAAGGAAGTTTCTGGGGCTGGTATACTCCTCATTTCCCCTGCACAAGAAGTAATAAAAATGTCTTATAAGATGTAATTTGGGACTACTAACAATATAGCTGAGTATCAAGCTCAAGTGCTGAGATTGAGGGCTGCCAAAGACATGGCCATTGACAGTTTGGCAGTTTTTGGTGATTCTGAGTTAATTGTCAATCAAGTCAAGAAAATCTATCAAGCTAAGAAATAGAGGCTGAAACAATACATGAAAGAGGTATGGGACCTGGTTGACAACTTCTTTCTAGCATTTAACATTTCCTTCATTCCTAGAGAGGAAAATCAAAAGGCAGATTCTTTGGCCTTGGTTGCCAGTACCTTCAGAAGTCCCATTGGTCCAAATATTAAGTATTGAGTGGATTGGTTTTCTAATTTTTAAATCATTTTATAATTTAATATGTTATTTTAAATATTTAGGGTTTAAAAGACACAGGTATCAGTTTCAATATGAAGAAACCCACATTCACTATGTCATCGACATTCGAGAAACTCTCTCCACTATGGTTCCTCCTCAAGAATGATGCCAATTGAACTGGACTGAGCCATAAGGCTTGGAGTTGTTTGAAGCCATACCCAAAATCAAAGACATTTTCATAAAGGCTGAGTGGTATGATTTCCTGTGCGCATTTGAAGGACACCACACATGCTTGGCTATGTTGTTCATGTAGACATTTGATGGCTTCCAAAACCTGCTTGGGATACATAGATTCATGTTACATAACACTTCATCGGAACAACCTACACTCTCCTTATTTTTGGGGAGAGATGGTTTAAGAAAGGCAAGCTTCCTCCCGACCTATGCAACAAATTTCTACTTCCCGAGCACCAAGAACCCAACTAGAGACAAGGAATACCTATGTTGTGGATAAAGGAAGACTAGAAAGGAGCCCTAACAACAATGTAGGGGTATATCATAGGTGAGGGTTGATTCAACATTGTACACTATTATCACCTTCATTTCCCTATACATCTAAGTGGAGACAAAGAGCTTAATTTACCATATTACCTACGAGCCTAACCAAAATGGCCAAGAGGGTTCAAGGTCACCCTGAATCTTCTCACAAAAGCCTATACCATCAGGGATTGATTAGAGTTTTGGTAACTTTTTCTCTTGAGGAACTTGAAATGCCTTGGGATTATTTCTTGAAGTCCATGGGATTGAAAGAGTAGGAGCAGGTACCTGATTTGCAGAACGAAGGTTATTCTAGTGAAGATAAGATGGAGGTCAATATTTATCTAGACCTTAAGAGCTCGATGAAGCCTATCCAACCCGCATCAAATAAGGGAAAAGGCCATAAAACAAGGAGCACACCATCGGAAGAAAATAAGCTAGAGACCTCCATGAAGGAGGAGTCCCATCACATGCAATTGAGGTCTTCTATGAAAAAGGGGAAGGAAAAAAAGAGTGGAAAATCTTCCATCATGCAAACACCTACACTGGAAACACCACAAAGATCTCTTTCATCCAACCATGCAGAGGAGGAGTATGAAACCCCCATTGAACAACAACCTAATAAACCCGTGACTCGAATGAGAGGTAAAATTGGACCTAGTTCGTGCAACAAGGAAGTAATTAAGAGAAAGGTTGTTCTTGTAGAAGTGTTACCTAAAAAAATCCCTGCAGCTAGATAAGATAGGAAGAGGAAAGGAGAGAAAAAAATTGAAGCACCAAGGAAGCCAAAAAAAAAAACTAGAATTACAAATCAATTGAGGCTTAACTCCAACGCTCTTTTTAAGCCATCATTAAAATACTCCTAGCCAATTGTGACCGATGATGATGACAATCCCGATTCGCCAACATGGAAGAAATGACATTCAATGTTTTGAAGGGAATGATAGTGAAAAAAGAGAAATCAAAGTCTAGTGAAGATGAGGCTGTAGAAACACCATTTGTGACAGTGAAAAAGGAGTATCCTATAGACTCTAGTCAGTAGGGAATACATGATTATGGACTCGATCCTCAACAAGATTCTATTGGCACCTCATCACATGCATGGGATCCTTTCCACAATTTACAAGACATTAAACCAGAGATTAAAATTGACATTGTGGGAGTATAGGGGGTCCATTAAAGGAACAAAAGGGAAGGAGCCTAAGGTTGTACACAAATACAATATAAGAAGGAGTGGAACATTGGTTGACCACAACAAGTCTATCACAGATCAAGACAGAAAGAAGATGCGGGTTGAGGTCAAAACAGAGAAGGTCGATGACAACCAACATGTGAAAGAACTAAAGCTTCAAGTCTAGACCTTGCAACACCACAACCATGAATTGGAGCGATTGTACTCCAGAATACAGAATAAGTATCAAAGACTCTAGAAGAAACACTAGAAGGTTTGTTTCTTTCTAAAGGAGATAATTTGAAGGAGTACCTAAAAAAGCTCCCAACACATCCAATTATCTCCTGGCCTCCAACAACACACATGGATACCAGTGCTCGATACAGAACTTAGTTCTATTAGTCCTAGTCAGTTTTTGTCAGAGCTTAGTTCACTTCAACAAATGCATCGATTTAATTTTATCACTAGTAGCAGTTTTAGTTATTTAAGTGAAAGACTTTTTAGATTAAGGAATAATAAGTGGTCATTTGTGTTTTATATGAACCACTTATTTTTGTTAAGTCAAGTTTGAAGTATACATTACTATACTCCAACAATATTTATTTAAGTCAATAATTTGTTCCCCAACTGATAATGTAGAGTTAAGCCTTAGTTCCAGATGGACAAGAGCCTCTACAAATTTGATAAAGATGTAATTTTTGTATGTTCTGGAGGTTCTTCTTTTTTGGGAAGGAAATCAATACATCAAGTTGATTAAATCTCTCTACCTAGTGAATATAGTCTTGATGACAATGTGTTTTTTTTCCAAATCTATATGTGTTTTTCTATTATCTTGAATGCAGTTTTGATGTGTGCAAAGTACATTTCATTTCCTTTCCTTTCAACTATTGTATAACTCATCTTTACTAATATGCAACCTGTAAAACAAATAATGCATTGGTGAATATTGGAGTAATTGTGTTTGGATACTTGTTTAATGCCTTGAAATACTATTTTAAGACTTAAAATTCTTGCATCATATAATTCATTTAGTTGTTTGTTGTTTGTTGTGTTAAATTACTGAGAGGGGGGGTGAATCAGTAATAATCATTTTTCTTCAAATGTTATATCAATGTAGATTTATTATCCAATAATGAGCAGTAAGAAATAAACAATCACACACATACACAGTACACCAGTGTTTTACGTGGAAACCCAAATCGGGAGAAAACTAAAAAATTCTTTTACTTATATGTCTTGAAGAATTACATTCATTGGAAGCACCAACTTCCTTTTTTTTCCAGCTACAATTGGAAGGAGGCTCCAACCCCCTAGTTTCTCACGCTACAACCTGAGGGAAGATCCAACTCCCCAATTCTCTGGCTACAACCAGAAGGAGGCTACAACCCCCAATGTTCTCCAGCTACAACCGGAAGGTGGCTACAACCACCTGTCCTTGCCCCGTTCTGCCACCCCGAAGTAGAAGTAGAATGATGGAACCACTGTCACACTATCACTGTGAGATATACTTCTGTAAACCTGTACCAATAAATCTGAACCATGCATCAACCATGCATCGACCTGTACCTCAACTTGTAATCAACCTGTACCATAAACAAGTGCATCAACCATGCACCAACCTGTAATCAACCTGTACCATAAACAAGTGCATCCAACCATGCACCAAGTATGTACCA
>JZKD02S0175808.1:294848-308614 GCA_000966675.3 Picea glauca
TTGTTCCTCCTTACTAGCTAATTCAATGGTCGTAACTTAGGGAAAGAGTCATGTCCTGTCCTATTTTGTTCTAGATCCAGGTGGATCTAGGGAGATCTGTTAGTGTCCACACCTATCAATTAGTCCGATAACAAAATTGGCGAATCCACTGGGGATGTAACCCATTCTTTAGTGGTTTTTGGTGTTTTTACTTAGCCATTTTCTCTTGCCTTACCTTTCTTCATTTCTATCAATCTTTGAGTCTTCAGGAAACTCTGACAGACTCTCTGGGTCCAAGAGTCCCTTCAAAATTTTTGTCTTTTTTCAAAATTTTGCCTAGTTTTAGGCCTTCTCGCACTGAGCCCCTCAGTGGCCTGCAAGAACCCCTTGAGTTCACACCCTGCCTTTCAGTACAGTGCGAGATTCTCGCACTGCCCTTGTGACTAGCTTGTGAGAATGATCCATTCTCACACTGTACATCACTGATAGCATGCGAACCCTTTTTTAAATTTTTTTGGAATTAAGGCTTTTGTATGTTCAGATGCCCAGATATGTATAGGTGTCTGAAAAGAACTTCTTAGGCCACTGGTTGACTATTTCTTGACTTCAGATTTTGTGCACGATCAGTCTTCGAAAATCAAAGATTGTTCTTGTCCATCTATTTCTCAACTCTCATCTCTTGACTTTTCTTAGCAAGGATATAATCTTTGATCTTGGAATCTGAGTACTTGTTTGGTTAGGAGCCGGTGATCGGTTTGAAAGTTGGGATTGTTTGTCTTTCTCATTTTCTCATTACTTGGAAAATCATTGTTCTCATGCAATTGAAAAGACTAGTCTTGTCTACTTGTCATTTTTGTCTTCATTGAAAGATTGGTTTGGGTTTTGTTTATTTGCTTTTCGTTAGTTATTGGTTTTCCTTAGTTTCACCATCATGGTGTGGTTCTTTTTGAAAAGTAAAAAACATTTTTCTTTTTAAAATCATTTTCATTTTGAAAATATTGGAAATCAATTGTTGAAATAGAACAGATAGAGAATTGCCATTGTTATGTGATTCGTTGATATTGCATTTTAAAGGAGATTGCATAATGTAGTTCAAGATTGTTCCATAAAAATTCTCTTTCCATCCTGTACATAGGATTCATCGAACGAAAATTGATATCCTTCATTCTTATCTATGAATTGCTAGGTCAGAGTCTCACACAACATCGGTTTCATCTCTATTTCCTTTGAGTAACAACAACCCTTAATAATATTGTGCAATTTTTAAATTTAACTAGTAACTCTTTTCTAGGACTCTATTACACCAACAATTAACTAGGCTAGAGCTTTGGAATAGGCAGAGAGATACACTCTCCAAAGCACAAAACACACAATAGCATCTTGTGTTAAGGAGTGTCAAATTCCATTTACAACATTTTGTCCTAGGAAGCCCTTCTCACACAAGGGTCAAACCCGAGGTCGCATTGATATTAACAGAGTTACTCACCCTGCTTTGTTGATATTGATGTAGATATTGCACGTATTACGGGGGTCACTTGGAGGTATACCCACAATGATGAGTGGAAGCCTCTCAAGTTGATTTCGGGCTAGATACCCTGCCCTTGTGTGTGGATCAGATTGTCGACTGTCCTCCCAGGCTTTATTGTTGTCGGTGGTAACCTTAGTGGCCTATCTTCTTAGGATCTTACACAAGGTGACTGTGAAGAGGAAAGTCTTCACGATACCTGGAATTGACCTTGGCCAAACTCACTCGGGCTCCTTGGAGGGTATACCCACGATTATGTGTGGGAGCTTGCACCAGGGTGTATGTCCGTTAAGCAGGTTGTCAACGTAACTTTTCCACCCTAGCCCAGCCCCTTCTCGTCTCGTTGTTGCGACGTTGGATTTCATCACCAACTAGTAACTTCAGAATTAGAAGGTCTTGTTTTCTTGGTATTGTTTCCTAGATTCTGTTTACTAGTGCATGATGTTTGTTCACCCAAGTTGACCATAGGGTTCTCTTCGTTAGTTTTTTAATTCGTTCACAATTGACCCTCCACGTCGTTCACGTAGAATGCAGGGTTTACCTCTAGAAAATCTGGAAGGATCTCAACCCTTGCCTACCAACCCACCGTAGGGCTCTCCTCAATAGAGAGATGTCCAAGACATCACCACTCCATAGCTAGAGAGAACTGACTCTCTAGAATGATTCCAAATTTCCAATTCTCGGGAGGACTTTCGAATTCACCCCACCTTAGAGAGACGTATTATGTGACTGACCCCTTCTGGAGAACTAGTTGTTCAGTCTTCCAGATCACCAACTGGATCATTTCCAGGACTTGGGGGTCAAGATCCTTTTTGGGCCACTGGCATTTTTAGATAGGATCTCTTTGGCTCTGGAGCAGGCGTTGATATAACTGTCGGACCTGAGTTCCCCGAAACCTCTGACCCAGATGCAATACCTTTTACTACTGCATATTATTTTCCTAGAACAGACACTCCGTGAGTCGACCACACCTGGACCCTCCCTTTACAAATGGTCCATTACACAGATACTATGAGTATTCACATAGGGATTACCGCATCTAGTCAAGCCCCCATTGGCACACCACTTTCGCCCAGTGTCACCCCGACACTTCCACCAGGATATCGTGCGTTGAGTGCTTCTATTTCCACTCCCACGCAAACCCCATCCGGAACTCCTGGTGGTCCCTCTTCTTCTGGGCACTCTCCTCCTGGTTTCATTCCGACACTTCCTCAACCCCCTTTTAGAGGACCTTTTCCATCCTCTATCAGTGGCACCATTCTGTCATTCACACCAAATTACCAGATTCTTGTTGGTGAAAAATTTCACCAAGGAGGTTTGACTCAATCCCCCCTTGTAGGGAAAATTCCTATTGGAACACAAATCCCAATTGGAATACAAACCCCAATTGGAACTCAATCCCCGATTGGAGGACAACCACCACCGACCCCACCCTACGGACAAAACATACCTCCATCCTTGGCCCAGTATTGGAACTATCTGATACAACATAATCCTCAATCAACTAGGGGACAATTGCTTCCAGCTACATCCGTTATACCCCCTAGTATAGGCTAACCATATCCAGGTACGTCCAATCCTATTTGGGGCTCGAATGCTGAAACTCACGTCCCTATTCAAGGATACAATCCCATAAGCTACTTTCCTCCACAAAAACCACCGAATCTTCCTGGGTCTTCACATTATATGCAGACTGCTTATGGTTTTACTGGTTTGCCGACGGGACTCCCTCCCCAAAGCCACCAATACCTGCATGTGAATAGACAGTTACCCTTCTTAGACACTTTGGATCTTCCAGATCTATCAAGGATTTTAAATGATCTGATCCATCACTCTCCCCAATGGCCTGCTATACCAGCCAAGCTACCATATGATATCCCTAAATTTGATGGAAAAGTGGGAGAGGACCCGAACAATCATGTCATGACTTTTCACCTTTGGTGCTCATCCAACTTCTTGATGGATGACTCTATACGTTTACATCTTTTTCAACAAACTCTCACAGGTTCTACCGCGAAGTGGTATATAGAATTAGCACGAGGTTTCTTTGCCGACTTCAACACCCTAGCTATGGATTTCCTCACCCACTACCAGTTACTGATCCATTATGAAACAGGGACCAAGATTTTGAGTTCTATCAAACAAAACAAAGCCACTCATATATTCGATCACATTCATGAGTGGCAACAGAGACGACGTCTCATCAAACTCAAACTTCCCGATCAGTTGTTGGAAGAGTGGTTCACAAATTCATTTGTGAACGACATCGGTCGTGACATCTCCATAGGTGGATTTGTCATGAAAGAACAAGCCAAAAGTCATGCTCAATACCTTGACCTTGTTTACTCACAAACGGGTACTCTTTACGACTTACTCCCTGATGCACCTTGTCCTTCCACTTCTGCCACTTCAACTACTCCAGCTTCTTCTCATGCAGCTTTCCATGCCCAACCACATTCCGCCTCAAGAAACAACCCCAAACCCGCTTCTTCTAATGTTCAAAATGCTCCGTCTACTACCCCTCCCACCGACAAGACTTCTGAGGTAAATGCGGTTCAATCTACCCTAGCCGGTAAAAAAAAATCCAGAAAGGGAAAGGGTAAGAATAAGGAGGAAAAAAAGACTTCGCAAGCAGAGAGAACCAAAACTCCACCTATTGACGATAGGGATAAGTGAAAACCTTGATACCCTTGTCTTATCTGTGGTGATGATCACTACACGAAGGATTGTCCACGACACGTTGAGGTTACTAAGTTCCTTCAAGGAGCCTCGAAACCACCCACTCCGACCATTTTGTCCCAACCCTTCCCCTCTCAACAACAGGCCCAATTGGTCATTCATGACCAACCTTCCCCTTCTACTACATCCTATGTATTAATGTGTACTGGCAATTCAACGAAGAATGACATCGCACTTACCACTCGAGCCAAAGATTATTCTCCCTCTAAGGAGAAGGTTGATGTTATATCTCCTTCATTGGTCCAACCATCTCCCATGACTCCACCTACCAATGGTCCTCTTCATCTTGAATGATCGAGCCCTGACACAGTTCTTCGCCCCCCTCCAAAGGGCGTCATTTGGAAATTGGCTTTCAATCCTCATGCTCATGCTGCCCAGAACTACAACATTGCTGAAGATCTAGCCCAAGCACCTTCCGCGATGTCATCCCTCAAAGTCCTTCAAAGTTGTCCCACACAACGGAAGGCACTATTGAAAGCTATCGGTGGAATTGACCTGACGAACATGAATTTAATAATTTTTGACTTGGAAGATCACATTCCAAGGTTACCCCCTCAAATCGCATTCCAAATCCAAGTGATTGTCTCCGACAAAAACATTTGTAGAACCGTTATCGACGAGGGTGCCTCGACGTGTGTCATGTCTGTTACCTGCTGGAAAGCCATCGACTCTCCCTCTTTGACTGAATCCCATAACACACTCAAAGCCTTCAATGGCTCTAGTTTTAAGCCTTACAGTGTCCTTCCTTCTTTTCCAATCACGCTAGAAGGAAAAACAGTGCAAGTCGAAGTGGAAGTCTTTGACGCTCTCGATTATAATCTTTTGCTTGGCCGTAGCTAGATCGATTCCATGCATGCAGTTGTGTCGACTCTTTTTCATGTTGTACGTTTCCCACATCAAGGAAAGGTAATTACTGTCGACCAATTATCCTTTTTTAACTCAGATACATGTACTGGCAACATACCATTCATCGCCAAAACCCCATCGGGTTACGAGAATGTTGGTGTAGGTCTTTGTTCTCAAAGACTCTTCATTAATGGGTACCTTCCCCATTCCACCACCTGATGTTCCACACTCGTCTGTCACTTCAATCAACATGATCTCCACCTCAATTCATGGAACCCCTGCATCTCACAACCCATGGATGGTACCCGACCCCAATGATCATCTTCATTACGACGACGAAATGCCTTTAAGTCCGGTTGAATCTGCCTATCAGGCCATTCAATCGACGACCCCTTCTACCCCCTCTCTTGGTGATTTATCTCCAGATCCTTTCTGCATCATTTTTCCCATGGATGAGATGATTATTTCTATCATGGAAGACACCCCTTGGAACGATGGACATCATCGTTCCATCCTCTTCTGGGAACAACACACCATTGAGAGCTACCAACGGATCTCGACCCCGTCAACTGTTGTCGTTATTTCAATTGTTCCTGAATCCACAAACGATGTGTTTTCCGAAGGGAGCTTAAGCAATATATCACCCACTATTCCCCTCGACATATCCATCAAACCTGGAATTGTCGAAAATGTGCACATCGGAGATTTGTGTTCCCTTGATGAAATCGTCACCTACAAGTCACTTTTCAAAGAATTTCATGACATCTTCGCCTGGAGCTATGAAGAAATGCCGGGTATCGACCCCGACATTGTGATACATGAAATTAAGACATACCCAAATGCTAAACCTATCCGGCAATGCCTTCGTCCAGTTCACCCACGTAAAGTGGCTGCTATTAAGCTTGAAGTCGAAAAAATTCTCAAAGACGACTTTATTTACCTGATGGCCCTCACTGACTGGGTTTCCAATCTTGTTTCAATCGACAAGAAACAAGGCACAATCCACATATGCGTTGATTATAGGGATATTAACAAAGCTTATCCTAAAGACAACTTTCCTACCCCCTTTGTTGATCAGATTGTTGACGATTCCGCTAGAATCGAAATCTTCTCTCTGATGGATGGTTTCTCTGGATATAATCAAATCAATATTGTTCCTGAGGATCAACACAAAACAACTTTCATTTGTCCTTGGGGAACTTTCACCTATCGAAAACTTCCTTTCGGTCTAAAGAATGCTGGCGCAACTTTTCAGCGCACTATGTCTTATGCCTTCCATGATATCAAGCACATCATGTAGCCATATATTGATGACTTACCTGCTCATTCCATGCACCGGGTCGATCATCCAATCCACCTTTGAGCCATTTTCCTCCGCTGT
Source organism: Picea glauca (assembly GCA_000966675.3). Lineage (NCBI taxonomy): Eukaryota > Viridiplantae > Streptophyta > Pinopsida > Pinales > Pinaceae > Picea > Picea glauca. Next base: position 301,319 of record JZKD02S0175808.1, read on the forward strand.
CGGTTTTACCATATACGCTTGAATCCTCACAAATGCATTTTCTGCGTGGAATCCGACCGACTTCTAGGCTTTATTGTCTCACATCAAGGGATCAGGGTAGATCCTTTAAAGGTCAAGGTGATTCCTAATCTCCCTCCTCCTTCTACACTTCGCCAGTTACAAATTTTGCAAGGGAAAGCAAACTTTCTTTGTCATTTCATCCCGAATTATGCCGAGATAACTCTTGGATTTACGTGACTACTTAAAAAGGGGTATGAGTTTGTATGGGATAACATCGCAAACAAAGCCTTCGAAGCTTTGAAACTGTCCCTAACACATTCTCTGCTTCTCTTTCCCCCCGATTACAGTTGCGATTATTTCCTCTACCTCACAACCTCGGATTACACCATCGCTATGGTTCTCATCCTAGAGGATGATTCTCATGATAAACATGTTATCTATTACTTGAGTTGAAGTCTAACACCTACCAAAACCATGTATTTACATGTCTAAAAACTGGCCTTGGCAGCCATCCAAGCAGTTCAACGTTTCCGACACTATGTCCTCTCTCGCAAGACTACGGTAATTTCTAATTGCAACCCTATGCAACACATTCTCACACGTCAATTGCTAGGGGGAAAATACTCCAAATGGATCGTGATACTCCAAGAGTTTGACTTGGAATTCGAACGGGCTAAGTCCAAGAAGTCCTTAGTGTTTGCTGAGTTGATATGCGACTTTCCCTACTCTGAAACGGAAAATGCAGCAGCCGATTCATTATCTGATGAATCCATTTTCCTAATTAGTTCCGATGATATTTGGTACGATGATATCATCATATATCTCCAAACCCAGACTTTCTGGCCCAATTTGTCCAGTAATGACTGACGTCGAATACACTACCAAGCCCGTCAATATATTATCCTCGGGGATACTCTTTATCGTCGTGGGATTGACTCAGTTTTTCGACGCTGCCTCACATTCGATGAAGCCGAGAAAGCCTTAATCAACTGCCATTCTGGAGCCTGTGGTGGTCATATGTCTGGGTATGCTACTTCCGAGAAGATCTTACGAGTAGGGTATTTTTGGCCTTCTTTATTTAACAATTGCATAATCACCATCCAAAAATGCCATGCTTGCCAGACCTATAATCATAAGATACGATCACATCCTACTTCTCTTCACCCTGTGGTCTCCATTGGTCCCTTTGTGAAATGGGGTATCTATTTCATGACATGTCATCCCCACTCGGCTGGGGGGCATGGATACATTATTGTAGCCGTAGATTATTTTACGAAATGGTCCGAGGCGATGCCGACATTTGACAATACTAGAAAGACCGCAACATTATTCATTTTCAATCACATCATAGCTCATTTTGGTGTTCCTTAGGCTATCATCACTGATCATGGTAGCCACTTTAGAAACTTCATGATGTCTGAACTCACTGAAAAGTTGGGTCTTCACCATGAAAAATCAACACCCTATTACCCACAAGCCAACGGCCAAGTCGAAGCGATTAATAAAGTTCTCATAACCATGCTTCGAAGAATGATAGGGATTCGCAAAACAAGTTGGCACACAATGTTGTTTTCAGCATTGTGGGCTTACCGGATGTCCATTAAGTCCACTACTGGGTTTACACCTTTCTAGTTAGTTTGTGGTCTAGAAGCCATCCTCCCGATTGAATGTGAGATACCCTCCTTAAAACTAGCCGTCAAAATCCTACCAAACACTTCTGCAGAGGAAGAACGTCTGTTGTATCTCATACAATTAAATGAAACTCAATGCGATGCTACGCTAGTCATAGAAGCTCAGAAGAAACATGTCAAGGTCCAATACGACAAACATATCAAGCCTCACATTTTCTCCAAAGGAGATCTAGTTCTCCTCTATGAACAAGATCGAGATATGGTAGAAGCTGGAAAATTTGAAGCCATGTGGCGAGGTCCTTATATCGTTAGATTTGTTTTGGAGAAAGGAGCTTACGAGTTAGTAGATTACGATGGTATCCCTTTGAGTGAACCCAGAAATGGGTTGTACTTAAATAAGTATTATGCGTAAGATCAACTGTGCATGAGTACTTGTATTTTATTGTATTATACTTCTTGTGTGTTACTGTGGTATGCTTTTTTCATTATCTAGTCTTTTCCCTTATGTTACATTGTGTTTGGTTTCCATATATCGGAGTCTTCGTTACCCCACATTGGCTTCGTTGATGGCACTAGCCATAGTACTCAGAACCTTGCTTCTGCTGCATGGGCAATTTATGCCCCTACAAACGAACTTATCACTCTACGAGGTGTGTGCCTTGGCCGTGCAACCAACAATATTGCAGAGTATAACGTCGTTATTGAATTGATGATTGATGCTATCTCTCTCAGTATTTGTCACTTGGTTGTGCGACTCGATCCATAGCTCGTAGTACTACATTTAAGTAATGTCTATGCTATTCGAAGTCCTACTCTGTTACGGGTATATTTGCGAATTCGCCTCTTGGAACGTTATTTTGATTATATTGAGTATCAACATATTCCTAGATGTCTAAATACATTAACTGATGCATTATCTAACTATGTATTAGACAGACATTTGGGTCATTTATAAATCAATCACATCACAAGTATCACACAACACAAGATAAGCCGGTAGAAGTCGCATGTATATATAATGATTAAAAACGTTTTTTACAAAAAAGTTCTGTTCAAGGACCAAAATTTCAAAATCTGAAGCTCATAGATTCTACAAAGTAACGTCATGGATGACGTTCACAGTAACACATGACTTCCCGGGAAACCCTATGAAGCAGTCGACCAATAGACTCTGACACACCCACCGTATGACGCTAGTAACGTCGCGGGACCTCTCCAAGAGGCATGTCCAAAATGTCTGTAGTCAAACCCTCTAATTTTTGTTCCACTTCCTCATAATATTCAATGTCCCATCATGGCACTGGAGCCACCTCTCCTCGTCGCTGAATAGGAGAAGTACCCAGAGGTCAATAAGGCCCCACGTCTATGTCATCAAAGAAGAATTTTTGTAATTATACCTTGGGCAAACATAAAAACATTTGCATATGATAAAATTCACAAAAACATTTAAAAAGTAAAAAATGTGTACTTCTTACCTAGATCTCCCCATTGAGCATCCTCGAGTAGGGCCAAGTCCAGATCCCCTCAGAAGTCCAACCCGACATAGGCATAATCATCAACCATCAACATCTGTGGTCACAACTAGTCAAAGAAGGAATCATTGTATTTGATGATTGGTCCAGCTACATGTTGGGCCATGAGGTTACACCACCTCAGCATCCTCGGATCCTCTAGAGCCGGTAAACTCCACTCAACCTACAAGCTCAGCAGGGGAACCTCTCAAGAAAGAAGGACACCAATAGTGACCCATACCCGAATTGCTTTAGGTCACCTCTCCTACATTTAGTCAACTGCCTCTTCACGCTACGAAGGACTGCGTCTGACCAGTTAAAGACCCAAGGCTCAGTACACTCTATGGAATACTAAAAGTAGCTTTGGAGAGCCATGTGCAGAGGAACTCTCCTAGCCATATGAGCAATGGTGAACAAAATAGTGTGAAGGGTCAAATCCTAGACCCCCCAAATGGCTACTTTTCCTTTGCTTCTTTCCACCTCCGGAACACAGTACTGGCGACAATATTCACTCATAGGCAGCCCACCACCTCGGCTACCAGTCAAGATAGTGTGGTACCCATGCCGTGATAGTCCTGTTAGGAAATAAACGTCCTCAATATCCAAGGACAATGTGTGGACCCCTACGTGGAATACGTGTTGGTCCACGTCCCACATATGAACGAGGTACTCGAATAACCTGACTTGGGCCCTCATACCGAGGATCCGAAAGAATTTCAGGAGACCATAGTATCGCAAAGCAACAACAATGCCTGGGTTATTCCTGACAATAGCATCATCTTCTTCATGCTCTCTTTCACGCCATTCCAGAACCATGGTGACGGCCAAATGCTTGCACAAGAACCATAAGAAGAAGGTCAACAACTCTCTTCAACCCTTGGTACATTTTTCATTGAGCAAACATTAAAGAAATTTTTCATTTTGCGGTTCTCGCAGGTGCCCCTTTGGCACAGTGTGAGGTTCTCGCAGGTGCCTTTGGGGCCACCTGCGAGAATCATGCATTCTCGCAGGTCTCATGTGGCTATCCTGCGAGAATGCCTGAGCGCAAATTTGAGCCCTAAAACAAGCTCAAAAACTTGAAATTTACCAATGAAAATAAAAATTGAACCATGAAAAGATAGAAGACAAGGAGCTTACCTCACTGTAGGAGATGGTTCACCAAATGGTTGTTCATACTTTCCACAATCGAGCACTGAAATTCAAGGGCAAAAGAGAGGTTTTGGGCTAAAAACTTGGCAAAGTTACAATGACTATGGTAAAAGAACTATTACCCACTTATATTTACTTTTTACCATTTTTGTTGGTTTTTATAATTGATTTATTTATCAAAACTAATGTCTAATACCCCTATGAGGGCAAGTTTTTGCAAACATGACAACTTCGACGTCCATACGCAAGGATACAAATATTTTTCTCTTTTTCATCGCATGTTTAAGTTGTTTTTTATGGTTTTTTGCACAAAACCTCGAGCTTGGTCTTTGTCCGTTCTCACGCTCGAAAATACATGAGAACATAATTGAGCACACTTTTATCACTTTTTCGGGCTCAACAATGTTATACGAAAAAGGAACCCCCTGGAGTTCTCTTTAAGCTCTTTTCAGACTCTCTAAACATGAAAAGATTGCCAAGTGATCTTGCTATCTTCATGCTCATTAAAGTATTTGAAGAGAGCATCTATTGAGCGATAATTTATCTTTTTTTCTGTCTCACCAGATTATTTTACAAAAAAGGAACTGAGAGAGTTCTCTTTTGAGTGTTTTTCCAGACTCTATAATCATGAAAAACCTTCGAGTTTTCTATCTTTGGACTCCTTAAACAAACATAGAAAGACCCATAATGGGATTGAACCACTCCTTCCTAGGGTTTGTTAAACATACTCTGAGGGACTCATCCGAAGGATGAGCTTACATCAACAAGCATATGTTATCCTTTTCATGCTTGTGTAAAAATAAAGAGGTACTCGCTGGAAATGGTGGGGGAAAATTTGGGAAAGGGATATGTTTTCGTTTTCATATTATTGGCAGTAAGTGTCGCTCTTGAACATGACACCCCCCTATTCATTATCTAAAGCTGGTTTGGGAAATCCATTTGTCTTGCGTTCGACTTACTACAAGTTCATATCCTGAGTCGTCTCTGAGTCAGTGCTACCAAATCATTGGTCGTTTCATTCATATGTTCAAGAGAAGTCCATCCGAAACCTCTATTGAGTCGGCCATCTGCAGTTGTCCATTCTCTCCATGTCGGCCTTCACTGTGTCCAGTTCAACTTACATCATACTCTGTTTCACCTTCAAAATATGTTACTCATTTCATGTCATTGATGGGGGATACATCAAGGCCCTCCTGTGATGAGTTTTGTTCCGTCAACTCCAGCTCATTATCCAGAAGCAAGACTTAGAAATTCTTTGGTACCTTAGAACTTGCATGCCTCAATGGAAGGTTTCTTCACTTTCGACAGTGGGTTTTCATCATTGACCCCTGATCGGGAGATTCCATCGAATGTTCGACCTCAAATCATTTATTCACATTCGGTGGATTGTATTAGTGTACCTTGGGAGTCATTGACATTAATGGTGATTTCCCTCGAACTTCTTAACGATTTCATCAATGACCGGTAATCAAGTGGTTTCTACCATGTTCGACTTCAGCACATGTAATCACATGGTTAGATTCATATTTTTAGGTGACGGGATTGAAGACCCTAGATCTCATCTCTTTGATCCAAGTTGCGATGGAATATGTATAATTTGTTGACACATAGATCCACTTTGTATGTCTCGTGGCTATGTCATCTTAATTTGAATTTTCTTGCATGGATCCACAGTGTATTCTTGGTGGCTATGCGATATTTTGACGGCATGGATCCACGGTGTATGATTGGTGGCCATGACCTATGTTTATGATGTCATCTATCTGTGATCTGAGTATGGGAATGCCTACCTCAAAACTAGTATAATATTCTGCAGATGCTTGGTTGTTTGCATGTTTCTGACTAGGTGGCTCCTGGTTTCTGGCACACACACACAGTTTACAAAGTATTTCGGCTATCACTGATTTCAGCCTCATACTTTGGGGGGGCATTATGTTACACATGATTTTGGTCATCTTGGTGATGTATTAACAATGGTGTACTCAGGTTCCCAACAAGAACTTTCTCCTGAGAAAAGTGGCATTTATCTCCTTCCAGAAAACATATTTTCAAAGTGAGTTCGTAGGTTGCATATGGCCTAGGGTGCGAGAATGACCCATTCTTGCAATCCACCTTCATCAAGGGTGCAAACTGCTCACAATTTTCTCTATACATAGGGTGCAAACTTGTTTTTAAGCTTGGAAAAGAGAAGATGTCTCGAGGATTCTAGAAGGGAATCTTCTAGAGAATGAGTTGGCATTCGTGTGGTTGTCATTTTACTGGCTTCTTTGATTTGGTGGGATCATTCTCATCCATGTAACCATCTCACCCTCTCCTATATGTTGAAAGGATTCTCATGGAAAAGGTTAAGCAAGATTAATTGAAGAATTGGTGAAGAAATTGTGTGAAGAACCCTGCTTGAACAGAAGCTTGGAGACTCTAGTAGGTATATCAAGAGGAATTGGATCTTCTTCGTGCAATTATAGAACAAGTGTGCATGTTGGAACCAAGATCCATTTAAATGAATCTTGCGACATCAAGGCGATCAGGTTGTATCTTCTACTTTCAATTAATATGATACAACGGCATGTCCTTTTCCCATAAAGTCATTCTCACTTTATTGTGTAATTCCTTGATCATATGCATAATTTGATGATCGAATACATTTTTCTATATTCACTTTGGTTGGTTTGTGTTGTCTTGATCTTGACCTCACGGGAGCACCGGAGTGAAGCAGGAGCAACAAAGACTTAAGGAAGCGATACAAAGGTATGTCACTTGTTCCTCCTTACTAGCTAATTCAATGGTCGTAACTTAGGGAAAGATTCACGTCCTATCCTATTTTGTTCTAGATCCAGGTGGATCTAGGGAGATCTATTAGTGTCCACACCTACCAATTAGTCTGATAACAAACATCATCAACTATACACCTCATGCATGTGCGCCAACTCATCAACTACTTGTCTCAACCATGTACTCAACATGTACCACAACCAAAATCCCTCATCAATTTCATCATCCAAATC
>JZKD02S0175808.1:309962-324165 GCA_000966675.3 Picea glauca
TCCATCTCTTTCCTTTCGTAATGTAAGAAACTTGTCTCTATCACCTGTCATGTGTTTTGAACATCCACTGTCAACATACCAACCACGTTTCTTCTGTTTAGTTTGTAGAGTGACTATGCATTATTCATTGCTATACTGATCTTGCTTTCTTATCCATGTCATTTTCTGAGGTTCTTGTTTGTGACTGTAATATACCTAATATAAAAAGTATGCATAACAAAAATAAAATGATAGAAATGGAAGAATAACAGTAATATAACCAACATAATCTCCACAATAACACATAAATGATATAAGAACACAACAGAAATAACACTTTGATTCAGAAAGAAATGTTCACGGGCCTCTTCGAGGGGGCAACCTCTAGTCGAGCAATGCTCTGTTACAATAATCTCCCATCTTCCTCAATAATGGAAATAGATTGACTAGTTCATCAACCAATGGTGGGTTGGGAGATGGAAGTTGTTGCAAGACATCAAAAATATTTTCCAACATATGTGAAGCCATCCATATGAAGGAAATGATAACTACAGTGGATCTCCTTACATAACAAACAAGGAAAATTGACTTTAACCTTCTTACTTCAAACCTGATTATCACTAGTTGATGGTTTGTCACCAGCATGAGCTATAGTGGCTGATGATGTGAGTTGAGAACCCTGAGACCACACTTATACAACCTTGGGAATACCAGGGAAATCCTTAAGAAGGTGGTCACCCTTACAAATACTGCAAGGGAATTTGGGCTTGTGATGTGTCTTGGTATACTTTTCAACATTATAAAAATTTCCAACATGATGAATAATATCTATTTGATCGCTTCCAACATGTCCTGCGGTGGTTGGACGTTTCCCCCCTAGCTTGTTTTTCTTCTTCTTCTTATCCACCTAGTTACTAGCTATACAACTTTCACTAGGGAAAGAGGAAGAACAGGAAGAAGACCCTACAGGTGAAAAAGGAAGAGGATCGACATGAGGTTGATGGTACTAGGGTGGAGTACTTATATACAAAGCACTAGGAACATTTACGTTCACCGTAGTAGAAAATAACCATATTGGTAACCTAATAGTGAGTCTAGGAAGAGTCAAAGTAGTGATATAAGGAGGACCAACTGTTGGAAGCAGGCCAAAGCAGAAAGAAAGGATATTTTGGGAAAGAAGGCATGCACGAGGAAAGCAATAGTTGGAAGCAAGAACAACACACACGCATGCATGGGAGACCTAACAACATTAGGGTTAGCTTTTTTTCAATGTATTGTAATGGATGAAGAGCTAGAAACATATAAATATAGTTACCTAGATCTCAGAGAAGGGGGGTTGTTATTATTGAGAGAGGATTATTATAGTGAGTTGATAGAGAGATAGAGAGATGAATACAAAGAAGCAAAGGCTATATAATATTTTTTTGTATGACCTACTTTTGTAAGTTGTTGAGATAGAGAGGATTGAGGAGGGTAGATATTGAGTGTTAGATCGTAGGCTAAGGAGCCTAGTGTGATATAGTCTGCCTCATAATAGATCTTAACCTGACTGTGAAGAGTTGTAAAGCGCACGACGCTGTAGTGACAAAATGAATATAATGAAAGAGCTAAGAGCTAGATCTTGGTGGACGTATCCCAGGGGGGGTGAACCATGGTAACATTTGTGTTATGTGATTGAATGCATGCATGTATTTATTGTATTTCAATGGATATTGATAAGCTAAATGAATGATTTATTATATTCCCTACATAAGTCATGATAACAATGTATTGTGTTAATAAGTTACATTAGCACTTCCAACATACAGTTCTTAGATATCCCGCTCAATCCTAGGTTGCAAGCACATGAGTATTGTAGCCACCCATTAAGACTATCTCGGGTGAGACGACGTAGTGCACCCTATGCATTGTGTTATCTTCTGGTTTACCAAGAGGGCCGATAGTATTAGAGGCTTTGTTGGAACCCCAAACAAACATGAACCCTGGGTCACTCAATACGAATTTAGACAGAAGATATAAGTAAATAGATAACCAACAAATTGTTATGTTGTTGTTGGTAGGAACAATAGAGGATTGAGTAGATGGGATATGTTGAATATCTATTAAAAGATATGTAAGATTTGTGGGAGGCGGAACAAGAGAATCTTAAATCAAAGAAAAATGAAATGAGCCACTAGAAGGGGATGTTGAGACCGTGGAATCCCAAAAAAGAAGAGATCGAAAGCTGGCTAAGGAAAAAAGAGATATAGTTTGCACAGAAAGATAACAGAAACCCTAGAGTAACACCCTGCAAATATCTTGAGAAATACATGTTTACTGATTTGCACGAAGTCTTTTTCTGTGATTTTCCACACTTATTGCAGGAGTGGATACTAAGGTTGAAGGATAACCATGCAACGAACCAGATCTGACAACTAGAGTGAACCCAGGTATAGATTGAGCAGTTACAGCAGGTGAACAACAAATTCACCTGTGCAGTGGAATTTTGGCTCGATAGTATTGTGGTAGGATTTATAACAGAGTTTGAAGTAGACACAACGAAGTCATATTGTGCAACGGATAAAGAGTTTCTACTCGAACCTCGAGGAAGGTACATTAGATCACTGTATACTTCTATCAAGATACTGATATACAACAAAGGTGTAATGACAATGGATTCAGACAACTAAACTTCTCTACGTGCATGGGGGAAGGGGGAAGCACTGACAGAAAAAGGAGAAAAGGAAGGAGGAAAGGATAAGGGAAAGAAGGAGGAGCCCTTGAGCCCAATCATGATGGATGATGACCAGATAAAGAGGATCACGGAGACACCTGGAAATACACATAGCTGAGTACCCTACCAATACAAGGTGAATACCAAGAAGAGAGTCGTAGCCGCGAGGGAAGGCTTGGCGAGTGACGAGGAAGAGGTAGAGGATCTTCGGGCTGTGGAGAAGATTGAGGAAATCCTCCATGCAACATATGAGAGGAAGACGACAGGTACAAGAATGGGAAGAGAAGGAAGCAATCCTATCCATATTAATTTCATTGTGGAACCCATAAACCCATGTGAGACTAATACGCCAAAGAGAACACCACCATTTAGACAACTGAATTTCAGAAGAAGTCAAACAACAGGAAGTGCATTTACAAATAGAACAACAACTGGAGGATCCAGTTTAGGCAACACTAGTCAAGCATCTACACCACGCGGAGGTAGTAGTTCAACACTTAGAATGTAAGGAAACGATCCTACCATGAGGTTACCAGAATTTAAAGGAGAAGCATCGGAGGACCCGAAAAAACATTTGTTCATCTGTGAGAAGATTTGGGAAGCAAAACATATCACAGACGAAGATACTAAACTGCACAGCTAGTGATTACACTAAGGGATCGCGCACTGGATTGGTACATGAGTCTAGCTACAAACAATCCACCATGAACAACTAGAACAATTGCAGATATCAAGAAATTACTGATAAACGAGTTTCAAAAGCCAAGCTCAAAAGATCAGTACATGAAAGAGATAAGCAAAATTAGACAGAAACTGGGAGAATCCATATGGGAGATTGACTAGATATTCAAGCGACTGAAGGAAAAATTGAAATATCTCATGATCGATATGCAACATAGGCGCCTATTCATCAATTCACTATTACCACACTTAAAATATCCATTGTGACAACCGAAGTTTCAGACGTAGGTAGAGGCTCTGTAGGCAGACCTGCAACTAGAAGAAAACCAGTATCAGCAGATAGACCCAGCCATCAAAGAACTAAAGGAGCATTTGAAGAACTTAGCGTTCCAGCTAAACCAGAATAAAAGTAAGGATAAACAAGAAGCTGTCTAGTGTACTACATGCAATATGGAAGGACACCACAAGAATGAATGTCCAACATTCATGCAGTACATGGAAAAAAGAATTCCAAACCCGTTACCAACAAGAGGTCTATGGTGCAAAATCTGTAAGAAACTGGGCCATGATCCATATCACTTCTCAATGATGTAGAAATACCAGACAGCCCCAAAGAGTTCATATTCCAACTTTTGCAAGTTAGTGGGCCATGATGACAAAGATTGCAGACCTATGGAATTTATGTGAGAAAGGACATCAAATGCATATAGGGTGCAGGCAGAAATGATTACTGGGTAAGCTACACCACAATTTAACCAAGTTCCATCCCCATACAACACTGCACAACAGTAGTATAATACTGCACAACAATAGTATAATATTGCACAACAATAGTATAATACTAAGCAACAACCATATAATACCGCACAACCCCAATACAACACAACACAACCTCAGTACAATACCACGCAGTATAATTAGGTGCCTTAGTATAACCCACCGAGAGGAGAACGAGTGGGCTATCGAGGTGGAGGACGAGCGAGAGGAGGTTTTCAAAGATCTGTAGAATCAATGGTATGTCACAATTGCCAACAACCGAGACATTATGCAAGGGAATGTCCACTTCCACCAGCAACATGTATGTATTTTCGCGCATTGGACCATGATATGGAAGAATGCCTAACACTATTAGTAAATATCCAGGAAAAGAGGAACCAGAACAACTAGAACAACCAGAACGTTCAGTGGATTTTAGCCGAAGCAAGGGATGAAGGATGGAACATGAATATAGTTACCCATGGAGGAGCTAAAATAGGAAATGACACAGTCCAATAAGAGCCATTACAACACCAGTGGGTGAAGAAGAACGCCGAACCAAGGAAGCATTTTGATGCATAGAATGAGAAGGAGATATTTAAGCAAGCCCAACAAGAATTTCAGAAGGAGGACAATGGGTCAACTTCAACTGCACAACAAAGAAAGGAAGCTCCAGAGTACAAGATGCCTCCGTTATTGGATCATGCCAACGAAATGCAACCCATGGGACAAGTAAGTACAATCAAAGTTTTTTTTCAATCATGTGTCAAAGTATTAAATGATACATCATCTGTAAAAATACTGCAAAACATATTATAAATATGTAGTATAGAGATGGAAGGAAAACTAGAACAAAAAACCATCAATCACCTACATACAAGGAGAAGAACAATTAGGGAGTTCAGACTGAATTCCAACATCATATATTTCAACATGGGAGATATCATACTGGATCTAGGATATGAAGTTAACGTATTACCAAAGAACAAATGGAAATGCATGGGAGAGCCCAGATTAGGATATTCACTTTCTCAACTGAAACTAGCAAACCAACATAGAGTCCTATCAATCGGTAGACTGAAAGGAGTGACAGTAGACCTGGATGGAGTGCGTACTAAAGCTGACTTTGAAGTGATTGAAATAGTGGACGCCACAACACCATATCTAGCGTTGCTTGGCTTGGATTGGGCATTTGACAACCATGCCATAATCAGTTTGAATACACAAAAAATGATATTTGAGTCAAGTGAATACATGGTCATCACACCATTAGACCCATCAGAATGGGAAAGTTTTGTAGAACCCACTTGCCTAGACTTAGAAGAAATCAACTAGTTGTACAGAACAACTACATGCGATGAGGATTATATGAACCCAACTACAGATGGAATACTCAGTTGGCAGAGAATTAATTCATGTGTGACAGACTCAGATACCAGTTTTGAGAACTAGAAACAAAGGCTACATGAAGTTTCCACAAGAAGATGTGCACGAATAGACTGTGCAGTAAGATGGGTAGGCACGAAAATAAGGGAACCACCCAGTTTCCATGGAATAAACGATCTAGAAACATTCTTGGCACAGTAAGAAGATGAAGTTTTAGAGAATCAGAGACTCTTAGCACTTGATATAGCACTCAAGGCCACACCTGCAAGATGGTTGGGTGCACACAAAGAGACAATCACATATTGGTACCAATGTAAGTGATTACTGTGCATAAGGTTTGGCGTAGAATAGAAAAACAACAAGGAGTAGAAGTACGATGGACATGGGGCACCAACAGAACACTTGGAGAAGTGCAGAATGCTTTGGAAACTGACACACCCAGAGGAATGGCCCCATCATTTCATACACACTCTAGAGGACATACCGACGAACTGGTATACAGTTCAGGAACTGTGGAAAGGAACTGCAACCTAGACGGTATTACAACATAATTTTACAATCACATTTTCATTCAAGCATGAAAACCCCAACATAGATACAACTCTTAAACAAATTAGAGGGATGATATTCATCAAGGAGCCAGAAGTCGAATTCATAACAGAAGAACAAAAGCAGAACAAATAGTCAGTTAAGGAACTTTTGTCATGTTACCATGTGCACGAGGATGCCCTAGAGGAAGATAATCCGTGCGATAATCAGATCGAGGAGGCGGAAGGCAAAAGAGAAGTGGAGGTTCCACCTATAGAATCAAAAGTCATTGTTGTGTCGATCAAGGTAAATAAAGTCGACATTAGGACAATCGAGAATCCCAAAATGGCTAGCATTGGAGATTACTGGGATGAGCAAACATTAGAAAGCATAACAAAGTTAATGCATGAGTACAATGACCTGTTTCCCACAAAATTTACATAGATGAAGGGTATAGAAGGAGAGATAGGAGAAATGAAGATGCCAATCAGAGCTGAAGCGAGATTGATCAGACAATGACCATACCAATTGAACTTGATATATAAGAAGAAAGTCAAAGTTGAGACCGGCAGGATGCTCGAAGCTAGAATCATATAACCAGTGGAAGAATCAGAATGGATAAGCTTGATGGTAGTTCAGGACAAAAAAAAGGAGGAATATGGATATGCATCAACTTGAGGAAGTTTAACGATGCATGCCTACATGACCTGTTCCCTACACCTTTCACGGATGAAGTGTTGGAGAACGTAGGAGGACACGAAGCCTACTCATTCACTAATGGATTCTCAGGATACCACTAGATCAAGATAGCACAGGAAGACAGATACAAACCACGTTTGCTACAAAATGGGATCCTACCAGTACACAATCATGCTATTTGGAATGAAGAATGCACCAACAATATTTTCCAAAGTAGTCATCATCGCATTTAAGGAATTCATCCACCAATTTATAGAAGTATACTTGGACGATTAGACAGTCTATAGTTTGTTGAAAGACCATGTAGAGGTCTTAAGGCAGATGTTATAAAGATGTAGTAAGTTCTAGATATCTCTAAACATAAACAAATGTATATTAGGAACACCGTTTGGGATACTGTTGGGCCATATAGTATACAAACAAGGTTTACTAGTAGATCCTGCAAAGATTGCAGTAATTGTTAACTTGCCACCACCAAAAACACTCCGTCAACTAAGAGAGACATTGGGACACACATGATACTACATGAATTTTATCAAAGGATACATGTAGATTACTGCACCAATGTAAAAACTGTTAAGAATTATACAAAGTTTCAATGGAATGATGATTGCCAACACTGTCTGGATACATTAAAAGAAAATATGGTCACCGTGCCAATACTAGTATTTTTAGACTGGGAAAAGACATTCCATGTACATGTAGATGCATCAACCATAACACTTGGATCTATCTTGGCGTAGCTAGGAGTAGGGGATTTGGATCACCCCATAGCATTTGCAAGCATAAAGTTATCAGAATCAGAGCAGAACTATAACACTACAGAGAGAGAAGGCCTAACGATGGTTTACACACTGCAAAAGTTCAGACATTACTTATTGGGAAAACACTTTAAGATGTTCACAGATCTTTCAACCCTTAAATACCTAGTCAACAAGCCAGTGTTGGGGGGGAGAATCTATCGATGGTTACTATTGTTTCAAGAATTCGATTTTGAGGTAATAGTCAAGCCATAAAAATTAACTGTAGGACCTAACCACCTATCAAGGGTCACAAACAGAGAAGAACCTACAAATTTAGAGGACAAATTCCCAGACGCACAGTTATTTTTAGTCCAGATCGCTGATGAATACTTTGCAGATATGATTGATTACTTGAGCACAAGTACTGCGCCACAAGAATATAACACCGTGTAGAAGAAAAACCTGGTAGTTTGAGCTGCAGACTATCAACTAATCATAGGAAACTTATACAAAATGAGCATAGATAAAATCTTGTGTAGATATTTGTTAGAACACGAAAGACCAAAAGTTTTAACAGAATCCCATGAGGGAATACTAGGAGGACATTATGTAGGCAAAGATACCACACAGAAGGTAATACGCACAGGACTATGGTGTTTGACCATTCATAGAGACTCAAAGGAATACTGCCAGAGATGTGATGTCTATCAAAGGGTTGGTAAACCCAACAGAAGGGACGAGCTACCACTACGACCATAGGGAACATTACAAGCATTCAATAAACGAGCAATAGACTTTGTGGGACCAATCAACCCACCATCAAAAAGAACAGGATCAAGGAACATTATCACCACAACAAAATACATAACAATATGGGTGGAAGCAACACCAGTGAAGGATTGTAGCGCAGAAACAAAAAAACACTTTCTATTTGAACAAATAATCACTCGATTTGGGTTTCCAAGAGTTTTGATGAGCGACCAAGGCACACACTTCATTAACAACACTGTCAATGCTATGAATGAAGAGTTTGAATCCCATCATTAGAAGAGCACACCATATCACCCACAGGAAAATGGCACAGTAGAGGCATTTAACAAAATCCTTGAGAATGCACTGACGAAGATCTATAATGTCAACAGACATGATTGGGACCTCAAAATACTAGTAGTATTGTGGGCCTACAGGACTACGTGCTAAAATATGATAGGGCACACACCATTTAAACTGGCATATGTCCAGGAAGAAGTGGTGCCATTAGAATTTATGGTACCCAGTTTGTGTGTAGCAACAATTACACACATGACGAAATGAGGCATAGTACAAGAGATACTAAATCAGTTGATGACCATGGAGGAAGATTGGATCCTAGAAGGGTTCCACCGAAAATTTCAGAAAGAAAGGGAAAAATCTTGGCGTGACAAACACATTAAGAAGAAAACCTTCAAGGAAGGTGATTTAGTGCTGATGTATGAGAATAAATCCATTTAGCACCGCGAAAAACTCATAATGCACTGGTTAGGACCGTACGAAGTAAAAACTATCACAGATGGGGGAGCTATATAGTTCAAGGACTTAGTAGGCACATAACTCAGAGGGATGATCAACTGGATCCGACTAAAACTATACAAAGACAGTCGACCACCTGCAACTTGAAAAGACACCGCACAATAGGATATAAAAAAAAAAAAACACAGGATATCAAATAGTACCAACAGAGGTATAGTGCATCGAAAGAAAAGGAACACACACACTTAGGAATACAAACTCAGTGAGGAAAAGGCCAATGAATAGGTAAAAAGGGAAACAAGTGAGAAAAACAAAGACCGAAAAAACAATACAAAACGACGAAGTTATGCTGAATTGAATTCTAGAAAGGAACGAGAGGACACCGCATTAATTGTGCTAACCAGAGACGAAAAGGGAGAGTAATGGAAAGTACAAATTAATCAGAGGTTCATTAAATCCATGCTAAAGGTGGCGTCTTCAACAAGTTTCATACAATTCCCATAAAAAACACAGACGCGGGAGAAAACAGTTTATTGCGAGACTGGAAAAGACAGAGAGTGAGAAAGCATACAAAGCACAGAGCGCAGCTCAAAGATCTTACAGAGACCTTTGAACTCAAAAAACACTCGACAATCACCACCATGGCACCACCAAAGCCAACAAAAGCGAGCAACGAGATGATTTTAAGGATGGAAATTTATTTTAAAATGTAGAAACCTTGGTGAATATTACTAATCCTTCATATGTCAACTAGAAATGTTTGGCGATATTTTTTAAAAAATATTCAAATTTAAAAGCATTTTATATAGATTTTATAAAATTTTGGTGATTTTTAAGGTAAAATAATTTTATCCTATATAATTTGGGCAAATAATTTTTAAAATAGTGAATCTCATTTTTGGAAAAACCATGGAAAATTAGCCCATGAGTGAAATTTAGCCCTTAAATTTAGCGAAATTTAGATGTTGCGAGCCAGACTGCCAGACACTCCAGATTTAGAACCAAGGAACAGACACAATTGAAGGAAGGTGAACAAAATCCACCAACGATTGTCAATATAAATGAAATACCCTCACCAGATATGACACCGATAAACCCCACAACCATGGTAGAAGAAATCCAACAGCTAGCACCGGAGGGAATGAATGTGGATATGTTGACAGAGGCACGAGAGCAACAAAAATAGGGCACAGGAACCCTGAAGGAGGCACAACCAAAGAACCCTGAAGCATCTCCAAGAGTCAATGAGACGGCTACAAATATGGTAGCAGTAGTCAAGCCAGACGAATCCCAAACAACTGTGTCAGACCACCCACTGGAAGGAACAGTGGAAGATGTCATGAGCTGTCCATAATGGTTTTTTGAAGTACAACTAATGGAGGCTAGAACCTCGAGCCAACCACTACCAAAGAAAGACAAGCAACAAGTACCTAGGTCACCTTGCAAGCAACCCATCGTAGCCCTTGTTTTGTCGCATATACCATATGGGGTATGGGTGAAATCAGACTTGTTGGGTCATGTCAAGAAGCTAAAATACTCATACCATGATGTAACAGACATAGACAAGTTCCTGTAGTTCGCAAAGAAAGTATACTTACAGACTATGGGCATGAATGCAGTTGGGGAACTGATTGATCAACCACTCTAGTGGGCAACATGATTGGAGAAAACGGGGATTTTAGGTCTACTAGATCTACCGCACTTTGGTATAGGTGTTGGGCTATATATACGCACTATTAGTTCCCACATTTAATTATCAACGCGGGATCAGAGCCTAGTCTAGCCTAATCTAAAGCTGACAAACAATCTTCAAACCCACACTGCAACAAATTAACACTAAGGATTCATCACTGGGACACAAAAATACTTAGTGCTATAAAGGCTTAGATCACAGTCTTTCAGGCACTCGGGGTGATGTTTGTGTGATTAATATTGAGTAGCATACTTAAGTTTTTTTTTCCTTCAATGATTATTTCCTATAGCGGATCCACACTTAAATGTAATAAAAGAAACAACAAAACGGAAATGAATTCAAATGACAAAAATAAATTAATGGGAAAGCCAAATCACAATGAAAGAAAACTAGCGAAATGAAATAAAAAAATAGAAAATAAAATTTATTTCAAACTATGTGAATGAAATGAAATGTGAATGCAAGAACCGATCCTAAAACACACAAATCAAACTACTCAAACTATAGGAAGAGGCAAGCTAAATTTAAAATAAATCAATCAAATTAGAATCAAACACTATATGCAATCTAAAATCAAGATATTTCCACAATCAAGTGCATCAGTCACAATGAGAAAGCATGGAAAGAAATGAAAAGGAATAGGAAAGAATGAGAATGCAGAAATATAAATGGAATGTTTATACAATGGAAAGAAATATCAACTCTGTAAAAGAAGCTAAAAACAAAATTCTTATAAAACATGCTTAGTCATATATGAAATCAAAAGAGGAAAAGAAGGATAGGTACTCTTTGTAGACTGAGAGCTTCAATGTAAAGCACAAGAATCAAAGAGTAATTGAGAAGAATATGAACTTCTGCAATTGACGAAAGATCTATATTTAAAGCACAGTCAATTAAACAAAAGTTAAGGTGTTGAATAAGTTCAGAGAAGGGCAAGTTCCTTGTGTGAACAATCAATAAGGTTGTGTGATTTAATGTGCATTCATCCATCAAGGAATGAGTGGATAAAAAGAGAGGACAATTCTTTGTCATGAAATGTAATTGCAGTGTGATTGGGAATTGACTCCACGCATAGAGAATGAGGTAAAGAGGGGTCAATCTGCTCTTGCAATGACTAATTAGATTGCATGATTAAATATGCAATCAATGGGAAAATCATGTTGAAGGAAAAAGAGCAAATATGGAAGAGCAAAGTTAAGTATATGTAGCAAATAAGACAACTCTGTTTTTGTGTTTTCTTTTATAAGTGAATGCAAACAAGAATATGTTAACATACTCTATTTTATGATGTTTTGGACAGTAAGAAACTAATGGGTGATTTGAACGGTAGATTTTATGCGCAAATTGGATGACAAATCAATGATGAAGGAGATAAATGAAATGAGGGACTGTCCATAGTCTATTCAGCCTAAAAACAGAGCATATGAAGAATACACAGAAATATAAGCACACAAATGTGATAAGAGAGAATGCTAAATAAATTCAAAGCTCAATGTGATAATGTATTCAATTGGGAGGTTTACAATATGAGTTCTAATTAACATAACAATTGCAAAACTAAAATTAGGATTCAAACCACATGCTCCAAACTGTAAATGAAATTCTAACCTTTAAACAAATTGAACAATAAATGAAAAATACATAAATGAAATGCTAACTAGTTAAGATACAAAGGGAAACATTCTTACCAAGTTGAGGGGCCCTAACCAATAGGTAATTTGCTTCCAAAAATATTTCAGTCCCCTTGAATGCACAAAACACCAATTCTTTATTCCATCAAACTCAAAAAATTACAAGTCTCTTACAATCTTGACATTGTCATGATGACACCTTAACATCCATTACAAAAGAATTCTCATAATGATAATTGGATTTCTCATAGCCCTATGAGGATTATTTATACATGAATAATCATTGAGGAGTGTATGGGACCGAATCCCAATGCTTAGATTTCAAATATTACATTTTTAAGATAAAATCCTAAAAAATTTGGGTTTTATTGCAATTTGGGCAGATTTGAGTTATGAATCCACCCATATCTTTCCAACCAATTTGAAATTTATAAAACGGTTTTTGGGTTCTGTAGCTGGATGCTATTTATAAAAACCCATTTTTCGGTTTTGCAAGATATACTCCCATGTGTACAGAAATCGAGGCACAAGTTGGCAGTTTGAGTTTTGTTGCTAATTTTGGTAGAATCATTCCCCCTGAGCTGGAGGTCAACACATGCGAGCTGGGTAAATTCTAACACATGTTTCCACATGAAAACATCATTTTGGATAAAACCCATGTACCCAATTGTCCTCTAGAATCTTTACAAAATTTTGAATTATTTTTAGTACCGGATTAACACAGTTGGTAATCGATTAGAACAATTAGTATTAGAATCTTGTAGGCAGAGGTTTAGTATCAGATGAACACAGTCACGATTATGGGTACCATACCAACGTGATGGTAGTATCATATGGAGCTAGTACCGGAATAAGTGCAATCTGGTACTGGATGAAGATGGTACTAGAATAGGCAGAGAGCTGGTACTGGATGAAGTTGGTACCAGAAGAGGAAAAGAGCTCATAACGAATGAACACACAGGTAGTACTGAATCACTGCATAGTATTGGATGACATGGAGTGTGGGTACTAGATGACTGTGTAGGTACCAGATGGCTATGTAGGTACCAGTTGACTGTAGAACCTTCTGGTACCGGATGACTTGGATTACCGAATGACCTACAATGAGGGTATCAAAACATGGATAGTTCATATACTGAAATCTGAACAATACAAAACATGCTGCTTGGACATAGAATCATAGGATTAAACCATCATTGACAAAACTATTGTATAATCATCCTTTTAATCACTAAAAATATGTAAAATTATGTATTAACCACATAGGATGAATAACAAGAGATAATGGATGTTTATGGTGTAATTAGCGATATATTATTGATGAAATGTAGGGAGAAGGTGTAATGATAAGTGTATTTGTATGGCATAAAATATGACAAAACTAGAGCTCAACACACCCCCAAACCCAAGGATTTGCATGTCCTCATGCAAACAAGGTGAAGAACTTATGATACTCTGCTTATAGATTTATATGACATTGTTTCTTTTGTGTAGGTGTTAATTTTTGTGGAATGACACTTTGGAAACTCCCACAGAATGATTTCAAACATAGAAATAAAATTATCATAAAAATAGAGGAAAAGTAGTGGATGAGGTATCAGAGTGATGGTGAATGGTGTGCATATGGTGGTTGTATGAACTTGGACATCAATTTTAAGACCAATATTTACTTTGTGGTTCTTTGCTTGGATAGGCAACAATGACTTCATCCTCTTTGAGATGGCTTAAGAATGTTTTATGATGTACAAAGAAAAGACACTATAGATGTTTCTTTGCATTTGTATACCACATATTTCCTTTTCATTACTTGGTCTTATCATCAAAGTATATTGTTCATTATGACAAGTGGAGTGAAGATGGAGGGTTTATTGAGTAGTTGTGATAA
>JZKD02S0175809.1:5269-22977 GCA_000966675.3 Picea glauca
CATTTAGGGTTCCTCCTCAATAAAAAGGGGCCAAAAACAATCAATGATGCCTATCACATGGCCATACAAATCGAGGTGAATATCTCTTTGTTCAAGAGAAAACACATCTTTTCTCCAAAAACCAAAGTTGATGACCCCAAAGGTACCCCAGATACTCTTAGTATGGAGAGATTAGTTTCCCTTGAGATCTTTGAAAGAAGGGAACAAGTAATCGACCAACAGGAGGTTGAGGAGAGGGATATTGATGAAGGTGACCGATCCCATGGGGAGGAACAAGAAATTACTCATGCTTCTAGCAAGGATAATGAGGACTTGGTTGAAGAGTGAGAGCTTGAAGATATTAAACATGATGATGAAGTATTAATTTGTGCTCCTTCCTCTAATGAAGCCATCCCAAATCCTTTTCCTCATGCACAAGAAGAAGAGGATGAGGTTAGGCACTTTCCTTTTCAAGTTCTTGATGATACCTTATTCTATGATTCAGAAGGTGAAGAACAAAGGGAACCCTTAGACGAGTCGGATCCTCCATATTATGAAGCTAAAGATATAAGGGGAAATCATGAGGATGAGGTACTAGTGCTTGCTCTCCCATTTGATGAAGTCATCCAAGCTATTGATGCTCCTACACAGCAAGAAGTGAACACAGTAAATTATCTCCCTTTCCAAGATTCTGATGATGTTTTATTTTATGATTTGGAAAGTGAAGAAGTATTAGAGGACCCATTGGATGCATTGAATCCTTCATGTAATGACAAAGGTAATGACATTGTTGATAATATTGACGAGTTCATACATGTTGGGAAACGTAAATGGGGTGTGATTGGTTATGATGGGGATCTTGTTTACGACAATGAGGATCATTTCCAAATGTTGCCTTTACAGCTATCATATCAGGTTACTACTAATTCTGACATTTGGCAACAAGGAAATGATATAGTTACAAACATCTCCAAGGGTGACCTAGTTCTATGTCCTCCTGATGATTTTTTGTCATACCATGAAGATTTTGATGACTATTCTTTTGAGCACTTGGATTTATTCTATGAAGAATATTATCAACCACCATTGTGCTCAGATCTTGATAGAGGTGAGGACATTGCTTTCCTGAAGCAGGGTACTTATGACAAGGTTTTCCAACCTCCTTTGATTACTTTACCTCCTTATGTCACTAAGGATGCAGTTGGAGGACATGTCCCTTGTCTTGAGTTTTCTATGTGGCAAATCTTACTTTTGGAATTCAAGGGTAGGTTGAATACCTTAAGAAGAAGTTTATTATCTCAGTCTTTCAGCCTTCCCTTAAGAAATTGTCAATCACCCTCTAGGTTCTTACTAGTCCCTTCCCAGACCTCAGTATGTGAAGATGTCCATGGTAGCCAACCTTCAAACTCTTTGAGTCAGTCTTTTGAGCCTTTGATTTTTCATGACTCCTTTCTGAGATGGATTGAGCACTTTCCTAGAAGTGTGACTTGGCATAATTTTATCCCTCCCTCCCGCCTTCATGAGCTAGACTTTACGATTTTCGATGATATGATACATGTTCTAACTCATGTTACTTTTGTGCTTGACTTGTCATTGTTTTGGTTTATGATGAAGAATAGAGGCATGTATTATGAGAAATCGTTGGAATGGTTTCACTAGCTATTTGACTACACCTAGCATTCAACCAACAGGTAAGTAGAGGTAGGTAGGCATTTGCATCCATTGTATATATCGTCTACATATCATGCTAGCATAGTTATAGTTTCATTTTCATATTGTATTTCTCCATTTATGTATATATGCATGCTTATCTCCATTATATCATATAATAACAAGGGGTGATATCACCACCCTAATGATTACCGATACATTTGTTGAGATCTAGCAGATATAGGTCATACTAGAGATGTTGAGGTTCTCATGCGCTCTACGTTGAGCACATGTCCCCGAGTTGGAGCCAGATGTTATCCCCTATCCTAGGGATAACTAAGCAGATCATGTCTCGAAGCTCACAGGTCCTAAACATAGAGTGTCAAGAACCAGATAACTTGAGCATGGCCCTGGAGGGCCCATCTTTTCTTCAGTGCAACCCATCTATCAGTAGTAGCAGCATCCATCCCACCATCCTGGTCCTAAAGTAGCAATAAGTCTCGCTCCATTAGGTAATGAGTCTGGGTATCATGGTATGTCACTCTGATTTTTGAAGCACTTGAATATGTTGAACTGAATTCTCCTTCATTTCATAACGTTTGCTTGGAAATTATGCTCTTTAACTTGTTCATACTTGGGAGGGTGACAGAATCCCTAGTAAGTTGATTCCCCTTTAGGACGAGTTGTCAATGGATGGGTCTATGAAAGGTCATCGTCCATTCCCTCCATACTTACCACTTTCCATCATTATTCCTCTCATCTCCCCCCACCTTGGTTCGAGCATTGGGTTTTCCACGCTAGGAAGGGTTGTACCTTGCCTTGTGGGAAGAAGGGGATAAAGGCCCTGAGGGTAAAAGTAGCTAGCAAGAGTTAAAAGCCAAAATGAAACCTTTGAGATGCTTCGCCAAGGGATTCCTGAGAAAGAAATAAAAGGCTTCTTAGTAAGAAAAGGGGACCCGTAAGATAAATCAAAAGTCAAGGTACTAGTTGGTGGATGGGAGGTCTCATCATGAGCCGGCCTATTAGGTCCATGGGCATGTAGTAGTATGACACAACCATCTATCTGGTCACCAAACCAGGGTAGTGGCTCTTGATGGCATAGCGAAGAGAAAGGGGGTTTCATCATGAGCCAGCCTTCTCATTTCCATGAAATGCTTGTGGGAAATGTTGTCACCTCTAGCCACCACACCAGGACAATGTGCCCCAGCTTTTCCCTTGAAAAGAAAAAAGACCAAAAATGAATAATACTAAGAGTAAAAGGCATTAAATGGGCTAGGAAAAAATGGCATCCATGATAAGGTGCAGCTCGCCTTCTACAGAGGCACCCACAGGCAAGACCTACATTTCCCTGTTATCACTGCCCTCTGCCCAAACATTTACCATACGCCACTTCACATGCTTACATGACATGGATTGGTTCTCACCTAGGAAACACCCCAAACTTGAGGATTAGCCGAATAGGACATCCTGAGACCTTCTCCAAGCCTAGCTTGTTAAACTACATAACGTCTTTGAGCATTTGTCTGGGTAAAGGGGGGTTTGATGCACATGTTTGGGTAATTTGATTATTAGATGTGATTGACATTGCTATGATCCATGTGACTTATGAGCCCCTGGAGGGCATACTTGTTGTTGTTGTAGGACTTTTCTCGATGGACAGGTACATATGGGGGAATGATTAGGTCGGACCTCCATGGGGCTGAAATCCCAATAGATGGATGTTGGGACCCCACCAAGGGAAAAGAGAAACCAGAGGCTTTCACCAGGATGAAAGAAGGACGTTGCACCAAGGACACTCCGGTAGACCTAGACCCAGGGGGGTTTTGCCTTTCCACCTAGACGTTGACCCTTGAAAGCACATGACGTAATCATGTTGACCTTGACATCATCCAAAGTTAGGGTTTACACTCATGATGGGCAGTTATGTGCTAGTTGGCACGTGTGGCAACATTCAGGGCCTTTGGAAGCCAAGCGTTTTGCACTTGAGGCCTAGCGTTCCACCTGAGGGGCCTAACGTCACCCTAGAAGGGCATGACATCACCCTTGAAGATGAAATTAGGGTTTAATTAATGTTATTTATGTAAAAAATGGATTTTAGAGTAATTTGGCCATGTCGCCCTTTTTATGACCTAATTGTAATTAAAGGTCATTGATATTGTATAAATAAGAGAAAAAACTCTCATTTTTATGGATCATCTCTCATCACACAAGTGTGTGGTTTGAAATTCATCCCTCTTTAAGGGTTATTGGCTGAAACTAAGTGGTGCGCAACTTCTTGGAGAGGCAAATCTTAGTGTATTTTGGCATTTTTTCATTGTGGAGGATCTTCAACTAGGGTTTGGCTTGATTATTCTTGGTGAATTAAGTAGAAAATCTGCAATGTGTTTATGTTAAATGCTTGTGGTAAATTTTACTTGGTTCATGTTAAAGATTATGAAATTGCTTGCTCAAAACCCTAGTAGAGAAACATAAGTTATTATCTTTTTCTCTATAGTCTTCCACTTGTTGAATTTCTCAAAGTACATCTTGTTTAGAGGTAGCTACTAGAGCCCTACTTACTAGCACTCTAGTAGCCCTACTCTAATTTCCTATTGCATTTATTACTTCCAAATTTGTCTAAGGAAAGAGAAACTACTACGGCCTAAGTCTTCTTACTTTCTAGCCGATTTTCTCTTAAGGATTTGGGTGTTTGAGGCCTTGGGTTACCAACACCTCCTCCATCCATTCAATCTCCTTTGGACAAGAACTATCATTGCTATTTTGCTCTAAGATCTGTTGCTTCTATTGTTGACTCCATATACCCTAAAAGGCACTAGTTTACTCACCTTGGTGATTGATTTGCTCAAACAACTCTCAAACAACTTTCCTTGAAACTTTTATTAACTCTTACTAACCTTAAACTAGACTAACTCCCTAAAAAACGTGCTGCTGTTCCAAAAGATTGCTACAGCCATCTTACAGCAGCAAATTCATCTTAAAAAGTGACATTAAAAGCTGATTAGACATTGCCAACTTTGCTTTTGACAAGTTGTTATCATTCTGTCAAATTAGACCTATATTCTCTTGTCTTTTCTAAGCATTTTTGAAGCATAATTACTGTGGCTGTTACAAAACATTCATTGCTCTTATAGATAATTACTTTGCTGCAGTATAACATCAGCTTACTTATTTCTCAAAGGTTCATGGTTTTATGAAGCACTAACATCATATGGTACCTTGAATTTGCATGCTTTTTCTATTGTTGTCTTGTTCTGGGCAGGTACAACTCATTTATCTTTTGCTTTATCTCTATAAGACACAAGAACCTTTGAAATTGAGTGACTTGTGAGAGGGGGGAACTTTCTTGCCTTAGCCTTCTCAAACCCTCAGATCACTAGAGACGTCTCCCCTGGGGTACATTTATATACTCCTAAGTAGAAAGAGGTTTCCTATTAAGGTGACAGTGATAGGTCACCCCCTGTTAAGCTAATATTGTATCTACTTGCTTTGGGATTTAGGCTAGTACATACTGTGCGATAACAATCACAACCTGCCAAAAATAGCAAGTTCTTGCATGTCGCCCGGAAAAATGTCATCGGGCCTAGTATCCTGCAAGGACTCATACTGTATGCTCTGAACTGCCCCAAACTGTCAGGAGACCCACTCAAACTGTGCCTCCTAAAAAGTAGCAACACTTGTATACATCTCTCTCTCACAAATGCATGGAAACCAAGTAGACTATGACTCTTGAACTAAGCAACCTTGTACTGATCATGTACCTGCCTCATGTGTTAAACAACCTCCTGCTCAACATAAGTGCTAAAACCCAGGAAAATCTCAGTATGCCAACCAAAGTGTTGCATCCTGGCTCTTAACCCTCAATACTTTCAAGGGTGAAAATCTAGGGGTTAACAGTTTCTCAACACCGAACTCTGTCAATGGTGGTGGTTTCATCCAAAAATCCACAAAACAAGAAAAAGGTCACTTGACTCCTCTCTGGGTTCTAATTTCCAATTCATAAACTCCATAATGAGGAACGAAGTAGACTTTTCTCCTTTTATATCCCTCCTCATCTAATTTCTCGTTCACTTTATTAATTAAGTGATTTTTCCCTAGGTTTTGATTTAATAATCACTTAAGACACTTAAAACACATTTTTGCTTCTTTTATTACTTAATGTCACTTTCAACTTAGGCTTTTCCGGTAAATGACATTAAATAATTCTTTTACTCCCTTTTCTTCCGACTATAGCCTACGGGAACCAGTATAGGGTACTTAGTCGCTCCTCTTGGAGTCATCAATGGGAAAGGGACATTACATTATCAATCCTGGCTTCAAACGGATAGCAGACTTTGGAGGGAGAAAGTTCTCCTCTCTTCGAGGAAGATTGATCATTGATCATGTGTTGTAACCACACTGCTCATAACTTGTAATAGATCCAGATTTCAATATTTGTTAATACATTTATACTTAACAGTGTTAATTATTGTTTCAGCATTCACAATTTAGACAGCTATATACTCTACACAATTAAAGAGGGGTTATTATCTATATATTCCTGGCGGAGAATCTTAATTAGGAGAATCATTTGATCTTTAGCTATTCGGAGACAAAAGAGTGACCTGATTGACAAAACCAGCTTCAAGATACAAAGAAGCAATTACAGGAGGAAGATAAATCAGTCTCACCTGAGGGATCCTTGGAGCCTTCCTGAATATCTCCCATATTTCATCGGCGGTAATCTCTTCCCTTTCAAGTAGAATGTCTATTTAAAATAAAAAATGAGACATGGAAACTTCCAATTAGGTTAAGATGAAAAACACTTGTACAGTTAAAAGGAAAAAGTGAAATTCAGAGAACATGTCCATTCAGAGACATTAAAACAAAACAGTGATTATCGTGAGCTATTTGCAATGATATCCACCTTTACAAAATAGAAATTCGCAGAAATACGTACCAAATAAGCCCAGGCTTGGATTTGCATAACTTAACTGGTTATAGAAATTGTAATATCTAAATAAAAAGTTCCCTAGTAAACTTGAGCTGTGTGGAAGATCATATACTTCTCAATTTTAGATATATTGATTTCTTAAGTACCTGCAATGGTTTCTGTTGCAGAACGATACTCTTTTAAAACAGATGAACATTTCTCCACAGCAAATCGCACATATTCATCCCTTAGTGCTTCTATCTTTGGACCAAGCTGCAATTGAGTATAGAAAAATTTGTGTCATGTATTCAAGCATCTAGTATTATTATCGTTTGATACTCCTTTTGAGTTTTACATCAAATGTTAGTGAACACCAAAAATATTTATCTGGTCATAGACCAATATGACTGAAAGTCGAATGCACATAAACATATAAATATCAGGTGACATAAAAACTATCAAATGATATGCACATAAATATTTATGTTGCTTACATGCACCATCACATCGTCTTCAGTTTTATAAACGATCTTTCCAAGTACTGTCATGCCAGTTTGTAGAATGAGATACTCGGCATACACACCAGCTTCTGAAAGGGCTGCTCCTGATAACCAAGATAACTGGTCTTTCCCGAATATTTCCTCTTCAATAAGTCTTGCTGTTTAATCATAATAAACAGGGAAAAGGTAAGGCCTTCAAACAATTACTATTTACTTCCAAATGAAATATTTTATGGTGCCAATATTGACAATCATTATAATATTATTATATTACATTCCAAAAAGGGTGTGTATGCCAAAGTAACTATGAAACAAATACAGGAAAACAGAAAACGAAACAGAACAAGTTTTTCTGTTCCAACGTAATCTTGTCATAACTATAACATTTCTCTTCATTTTGATTTTCTGCTATCATGTGTGTGTGCATCAATTCCAGAAACATGCAAAGGATGAAAATTATACTAGTCTACAAGTACATAACACATGTTCTAATCTTGTTAATAGTCCCAAGAAAAGCAATAATCCCCAAAGCAAACTATTTTCAATATGCGCTTGCAAAGTCAAAAATAAAACTATTAGGTACTGAAGGAATTTTCTAATGTTGCACTTAATATTCTCTTCAGTTTTCTTTCTGTTCAATTCAAAATTCCCAGCAAATATGATCAATACGCCATACACTTTGCATAAAAGAACATAGAACAATCACATAAAAGACAAAATGAGAAATGAACCTGGCTGCTAGAAAATCAGCTAAAATGAGATGAAATGAGTGTCCTTGAATGTATAAATGATTAGAGGAACAAAAGATAGGTAAGTATTGTTATCGCACAGGTTGTAGGTTGGTCAAAACCTGAACCAGGTGGATATTGGTGGCCACCCACCTTTTCCAGCTGGCTCAAAACAGCTTTCTAGCAATTTTGATAATTTACTATTTTTAGCAGTTTTTGGGTCCTAAACTTCCGGAGCCGTTTTGAGGCCCTAAATGACGTCTTTTGGGGTATGTTGCGGTCACAAAATTATGTGCAACTGTTTTAGTCCTCGGATAGATCGTTCCAATGGGCTATCATACGCCTAAAACGGAGATCGTATGCAAAAGTTACGACCCCGGGAAGTTGATGTACCGACTTACCAAAACGGGGCCCACGTGACTTTTGGCGCTTCATCTCCTAGGGTTAGGTTTTTGGATGTTTAGGGTTTTTGAAACTCCTGTTTATTGTAAAAAGGCCTTGAGAGCCTCATTGTAATGATCTTCTTGCGAATGAGCACAGCCATCACATCTCTTCTCAGAGATACGTCGCCACCATTCCAGCAAGCTTATTTTCCGCTGCATTTTACAGTTTCAACTTATTTCTTTATTGAATAGAAAACCAGTTTTATTGTATCTCTGTTATTCTGTGTTAAGCATCTAGTAATAATCTGTAGTCATTTCGTTCTGCTCATAAAATCTGGATCAAAGCTTGACCCAAACCACAAGATGGCGACCACTAGGAGAACACCTACCCACTGTCACCTCAAATAAGTATTCCCATCACTTTAGAGGTGAAGTGATCACCTCAAGGGGGGAATCCCGGATGACCCTAGGGGGAAATGAGATGGAAAATGAGTGAGTGGAGATGTGGCCCCTATAGGTCAAGATACTAGATGGAAATGGTGGCTTGATAATGAGTCTTGAAGGTTACTTGAAGTTGCCAAGTCTTGGAGCACCTGTAGAAGACGTTTGTACCTGCCCGAGACACAAAGAAAGATAAGTATAGAAGCCTGAATACAAATGGATCAGCAAGCTCAGCTTGCTGTCACTAATTGCAGCAGTCAACAAAGATATATATCAGCAAGTAAACAATTGTTAGAGCCGCTTAACAAATGCTAAAAGTCTAACAAATGATGCAAGAGATAAGCTAGCTAAACACTAGTATAACTCTAGTATAAAAGCACAAGACTTTAGCAATGAAACAAGGTTGTAAGAAACAAGTACTGCAGAGATATTATTCAGCCTTATGGCTGTAGCTAGCTGCTGCTACAGCAAAAGACTTCAGCCAGCAGAAAACTTAGACAAACCACCCAAAAAAGTGCGCTAGGACTAGGAGATTATAGGGGTAGTTTATTAGCAAATCTTGATGGTTGTGTTCTCCCCCATTTTAGGGATAAACAAGGAGATTATGTCTCGAGGCCCACGGGTCCTAGACATGGGGTATCGAGCGCCTCCAATTTCTTCCTTTCAGCGCCTCCACTTTGTCAGCAGCAGCAGCATCCATCACCTCGGCTTGGTCCTGTAGCAGAGATGGATCTTGCTCCATGAGGTAATGAGTCTGGGTATCATGGTATGTGTCACTTTGATCCTCAATACCTTTGAATATGTGAATCTAGTTCTTTTTGTTTCTAACGAGTGCTTGGATCTTATGCTTATCCACTTGGCCATGTCTGGGGGGAATGACAGGATGGCCTAGTAAGCTTGTGCCCATAGGTTTTGAGTTGCCACTAGGGGGGGTTTCTGAAGAGTCATCGTCCGCTCCCGTCATACTTACCACTTTCCATCTTACTNAGAGAAACATAAGTTATTATCTTTTTCTCTATAGTCTTCCACTTGTTGAATTTCTCAAAGTACATCTTGTTTAGAGGTAGCTACTAGAGCCCTACTTACTAGCACTCTAGTAGCCCTACTCTAATTTCCTATTGCATTTATTACTTCCAAATTTGTCTAAGGAAAGAGAAACTACTACGGCCTAAGTCTTCTTACTTTCTAGCCGATTTTCTCTTAAGGATTTGGGTGTTTGAGGCCTTGGGTTACCAACACCTCCTCCATCCATTCAATCTCCTTTGGACAAGAACTATCATTGCTATTTTGCTCTAAGATCTGTTGCTTCTATTGTTGACTCCATATACCCTAAAAGGCACTAGTTTACTCACCTTGGTGATTGATTTGCTCAAACAACTCTCAAACAACTTTCCTTGAAACTTTTATTAACTCTTACTAACCTTAAACTAGACTAACTCCCTAAAAAACGTGCTGCTGTTCCAAAAGATTGCTACAGCCATCTTACAGCAGCAAATTCATCTTAAAAAGTGACATTAAAAGCTGATTAGACATTGCCAACTTTGCTTTTGACAAGTTGTTATCATTCTGTCAAATTAGACCTATATTCTCTTGTCTTTTCTAAGCATTTTTGAAGCATAATTACTGTGGCTGTTACAAAACATTCATTGCTCTTATAGATAATTACTTTGCTGCAGTATAACATCAGCTTACTTATTTCTCAAAGGTTCATGGTTTTATGAAGCACTAACATCATATGGTACCTTGAATTTGCATGCTTTTTCTATTGTTGTCTTGTTCTGGGCAGGTACAACTCATTTATCTTTTGCTTTATCTCTATAAGACACAAGAACCTTTGAAATTGAGTGACTTGTGAGAGGGGGGAACTTTCTTGCCTTAGCCTTCTCAAACCCTCAGATCACTAGAGACGTCTCCCCTGGGGTACATTTATATACTCCTAAGTAGAAAGAGGTTTCCTATTAAGGTGACAGTGATAGGTCACCCCCTGTTAAGCTAATATTGTATCTACTTGCTTTGGGATTTAGGCTAGTACATACTGTGCGATAACAATCACAACCTGCCAAAAATAGCAAGTTCTTGCATGTCGCCCGGAAAAATGTCATCGGGCCTAGTATCCTGCAAGGACTCATACTGTATGCTCTGAACTGCCCCAAACTGTCAGGAGACCCACTCAAACTGTGCCTCCTAAAAAGTAGCAACACTTGTATACATCTCTCTCTCACAAATGCATGGAAACCAAGTAGACTATGACTCTTGAACTAAGCAACCTTGTACTGATCATGTACCTGCCTCATGTGTTAAACAACCTCCTGCTCAACATAAGTGCTAAAACCCAGGAAAATCTCAGTATGCCAACCAAAGTGTTGCATCCTGGCTCTTAACCCTCAATACTTTCAAGGGTGAAAATCTAGGGGTTAACAGTTTCTCAACACCGAACTCTGTCAATGGTGGTGGTTTCATCCAAAAATCCACAAAACAAGAAAAAGGTCACTTGACTCCTCTCTGGGTTCTAATTTCCAATTCATAAACTCCATAATGAGGAACGAAGTAGACTTTTCTCCTTTTATATCCCTCCTCATCTAATTTCTCGTTCACTTTATTAATTAAGTGATTTTTCCCTAGGTTTTGATTTAATAATCACTTAAGACACTTAAAACACATTTTTGCTTCTTTTATTACTTAATGTCACTTTCAACTTAGGCTTTTCCGGTAAATGACATTAAATAATTCTTTTACTCCCTTTTCTTCCGACTATAGCCTACGGGAACCAGTATAGGGTACTTAGTCGCTCCTCTTGGAGTCATCAATGGGAAAGGGACATTACATTATCAATCCTGGCTTCAAACGGATAGCAGACTTTGGAGGGAGAAAGTTCTCCTCTCTTCGAGGAAGATTGATCATTGATCATGTGTTGTAACCACACTGCTCATAACTTGTAATAGATCCAGATTTCAATATTTGTTAATACATTTATACTTAACAGTGTTAATTATTGTTTCAGCATTCACAATTTAGACAGCTATATACTCTACACAATTAAAGAGGGGTTATTATCTATATATTCCTGGCGGAGAATCTTAATTAGGAGAATCATTTGATCTTTAGCTATTCGGAGACAAAAGAGTGACCTGATTGACAAAACCAGCTTCAAGATACAAAGAAGCAATTACAGGAGGAAGATAAATCAGTCTCACCTGAGGGATCCTTGGAGCCTTCCTGAATATCTCCCATATTTCATCGGCGGTAATCTCTTCCCTTTCAAGTAGAATGTCTATTTAAAATAAAAAATGAGACATGGAAACTTCCAATTAGGTTAAGATGAAAAACACTTGTACAGTTAAAAGGAAAAAGTGAAATTCAGAGAACATGTCCATTCAGAGACATTAAAACAAAACAGTGATTATCGTGAGCTATTTGCAATGATATCCACCTTTACAAAATAGAAATTCGCAGAAATACGTACCAAATAAGCCCAGGCTTGGATTTGCATAACTTAACTGGTTATAGAAATTGTAATATCTAAATAAAAAGTTCCCTAGTAAACTTGAGCTGTGTGGAAGATCATATACTTCTCAATTTTAGATATATTGATTTCTTAAGTACCTGCAATGGTTTCTGTTGCAGAACGATACTCTTTTAAAACAGATGAACATTTCTCCACAGCAAATCGCACATATTCATCCCTTAGTGCTTCTATCTTTGGACCAAGCTGCAATTGAGTATAGAAAAATTTGTGTCATGTATTCAAGCATCTAGTATTATTATCGTTTGATACTCCTTTTGAGTTTTACATCAAATGTTAGTGAACACCAAAAATATTTATCTGGTCATAGACCAATATGACTGAAAGTCGAATGCACATAAACATATAAATATCAGGTGACATAAAAACTATCAAATGATATGCACATAAATATTTATGTTGCTTACATGCACCATCACATCGTCTTCAGTTTTATAAACGATCTTTCCAAGTACTGTCATGCCAGTTTGTAGAATGAGATACTCGGCATACACACCAGCTTCTGAAAGGGCTGCTCCTGATAACCAAGATAACTGGTCTTTCCCGAATATTTCCTCTTCAATAAGTCTTGCTGTTTAATCATAATAAACAGGGAAAAGGTAAGGCCTTCAAACAATTACTATTTACTTCCAAATGAAATATTTTATGGTGCCAATATTGACAATCATTATAATATTATTATATTACATTCCAAAAAGGGTGTGTATGCCAAAGTAACTATGAAACAAATACAGGAAAACAGAAAACGAAACAGAACAAGTTTTTCTGTTCCAACGTAATCTTGTCATAACTATAACATTTCTCTTCATTTTGATTTTCTGCTATCATGTGTGTGTGCATCAATTCCAGAAACATGCAAAGGATGAAAATTATACTAGTCTACAAGTACATAACACATGTTCTAATCTTGTTAATAGTCCCAAGAAAAGCAATAATCCCCAAAGCAAACTATTTTCAATATGCGCTTGCAAAGTCAAAAATAAAACTATTAGGTACTGAAGGAATTTTCTAATGTTGCACTTAATATTCTCTTCAGTTTTCTTTTTGTTCAATTCAAAATTCCCAGCAAATATGATCAATACGCCATACACTTTGCATAAAAGAACATAGAACAATCATATAAAAGACAAAATGAAAAATGAATCTGGCTGCTAGAAAATCAGCTAAAATGAGATGAAATGAGTGTCCTTGAATGTATAAATGATTAGAGGAACAAAAGATAGGTAAGTATTGTTATCACACAGGTTGTAGGTTGGTCAAAGCCTGATCCAGGTGGATATCGGTGGCCACCCACCTTTTCCAGCTGGCTCAAAACAGATTTCTAGCAATTTTGATAATTTACTATTTTTAGTAGTTTTTGGGTCCTAAACTTCCGGAGCCGTTTTGAGGCCCTAAATGACGTCTTTTGGGGTATGTTGCGGTCGCAAAAGTATGTGCAACTGTTTTAGTCCTCGGATAGATCTTTCCAATGGGCTATCATACGCCTAAAACGGAGATCGTATGCAAAAGTTACAACCCCGGGGAGTTGATGTACCGACTTACCCAAACGGGGCCCACGTGACTTTTGGCGCTTCATCTCCTAGGGTTAGGTTTTTGGATGTTTAGGGTTTTTGAAACTCCTGTTTATTGTAAAAAGGCCTTGAGAGCCTCATTGTAATGATCATCTTGCAAATGAGCACAGCCATCACATCTCTTCTCAGAGATACGCCGTCACCATTCCAGCAAGCTTATTTTCCGCTACATTTTACAGTTTCAGCTTATTTCTTTATTGAATAGAAAACCAGTTTTATTGTATCTCTGTTATTCTGTGTTAAGCATCTAGTAATAATCTGTAGTCATTTCGTTCTGCTCATAAAATCTGGATCAAAGCCTGACCCAAACCACAAGATGGCGACCACTAAGAGAACACCTACCCACTGTCACCTCAAATAAGTATTCCCATCACTTTATTGGTGAAGTGATCACCTCAAGGGGGGAATCCCAGATGACCCTAGGGGGAAATGAGATGGAAAATGAGTGAGTGGAGATGAGGCCCCTATAGGTCAAGATACTAGATGGAAATGGTGGCTTGATAATGAGTCTTGAAGGTTGCTTGAAGTTGCCAAGTCTTGGAGCACCTGTAGAAGACGTTTGTACCTGCTTGAGACACAAAGAAAGACAAGTATAGAAGCCTGAATACAAATGGATCAGCAAGCTAAGCTTGCTGTCACTAATTGCAGCAGTCAACAAAGATATATATCAGCAAGTAAACAATTGTTAGAGCCGCTTAACAAATGCTAAAAGTCTAACAAATGATGCAAGAGATAAGCTAGCTAAACACTAGTATAACTCTAGTATAAAAGCACAAGACTTTAGCAATGAAACAAGGTTGTAAGAAACAAGTACTGCAGAGATATTATTCAGCCTTATGGCTGTAGCTAGCTGCTGCTACAGCAAAAGACTTCAGCCAGCAGAAAACTTAGACAAACCACCCAAAAAAGTGCGCTAGGACTAGGAGATTATAGGGGTAGTTTATTAGCAAATCTTGATGGTTGTGTTCTCCCCCATTTTAGGGATAAACAAGGAGATTATGTCTCGAGGCCCACGGGTCCTAGACATGGGGTATCGAGCGCCTCCAATTTCTTCCTTTCAGCGCCTCCACTTTGTCAGCAGCAGCAGCATCCATCACCTCGGCTTGGTCCTGTAGCAGAGATGGATCTTGCTCCATGAGGTAATGAGTCTGGGTATCATGGTATGTGTCACTTTGATCCTCAATACCTTTGAATATGTGAATCTAGTTCTTTTTGTTTCTAACGAGTGCTTGGATCTTATGCTTATCCACTTGGCCATGTCTGGGGGGAATGACAGGATGGCCTAGTAAGCTTGTGCCCATAGGTTTTGAGTTGCCACTAGGGGGGGTTTCTGAAGAGTCATCGTCCGCTCCCGTCATACTTACCACTTTCCATCTTACTNCCTTCTCAAAACTCCAGGTCACCGGGGACGTCTCCCCTGGGCCTACCACCCTAAAAAGAAAGAGATATCCTATTGAGGTGACAGTGGTAGGACAGTCTCAGTTCCGCCAGTTTGCCCTTCTTTCACCCATCCTTTACTCTAACTACAAACTGTGCAATAACATTTTGGCGTCGTTGTCGGGGAACACTGAATCAATTCTCCTCAAGACGACAATTTTTCAGTAAGCAATTTTTCGGTAAGCTTTTCCTAAAGACTCCTTATCTTACAAAGCTTACCTGGTGACTCCAATGAGGGTGATTCCCTTATTTCTTTGATAATTTCAAGAAAATTATCTAGCGACTCCACAGAGGACGAAGCCAACCATGACTTCTCAATGGGACCCGGGAAATTTTAAACCCCTAGACATGAGTAAAATCTCGAGATACCCTCGACAAATGCAACAGATTGGTCAGGGTGAGGAGGATCTTTCTCTTTGGACAAAGGGCAAGAAGAAGGCCGGCAGAGGGGGTCGGCAAGGTCCCAAGTTTGGGGGCCAACCACAAGGGAGTGGAGGAGTAGAGAGCAGCAGTGGTCAGGGCAATGGTCAGAAGAGAGATATGAGCAAAGTGAAGTGCTTTGTTTGTAAGAAGTTTGGGCACTATGTTGGATAGTGCCCGAACAGGAAGAAGAAGGGTGGTACCACAACTACAGCAGAGGAGATTAAATTTCAGACACAGTTTCAGAGAGTGTGCTTTCCTCACATGCTGCACTTCAATTGAGACGACACCCAGGATCTGGTATATTGATAGCAAGGCTTCGAGCCACATGACTAGATATCGAGAGCATTTTTCTGATCTCAGAGACACTCAGGTCATGATTGAGATTTCTCTTGGAGATGACAGAGTTGTCACAGTTGCAGGGGTTGGCACAATTGCTTTTCGGAGAGATGGCTTGCCACCTATATCGTTCACGGACGTTCTTTAGGTCCCTGGCATGAAGAAGAATCTGATATCAGTTTCCACCCTCCAGGATTAGAGGTCTTGAGGTGACATTCAGAGGCATCGAGGTACTGATTCATCCTCGGGGCTCTCCACGTGCCTCAGGACAGGTGATTGGAGTGAGAGAGGGGAAACTGTTCAGATTACTTTTTCAGCCACTTCATGCATTGGCAGCGAGCAATGATAGCAGCAGACAGTTATGTGAGTTATGGCATCATAGGATGGCCCACCTACATCATGGGGCTCTTGGAGGACTGAGAGAGGTTGTGACCGGAGTGCCACAGATCAGCATAGAGCATCAGGATGTTTGCAGAGGGTGTGCACTTGGAAAGTTTGCCAAGGCATCGTTCCCCGGCAGTGACACCAGGTCAACTGGGATACTAGATTTAGTACACACAGACGTGTGTGGGCCCATGACTCGGAGGTCCTTGAGTGGTTGTGAGTATTATCTCACATTTATTGATGACTACTTGAGGAAGACTTGGATCTATTTTCTGAAGGCCAAGAGTGAGGGTCTTCACACGGTTCCAAGAGTTCAGAGCTCTTGTGGAGAACCAATCGGGAAAGAGGATCAAGGTCTTGTGGTCGGATAACAGGGGAGAGTATTCCTCGAGACAGTTTGTAGACTTTTGTGCAGAGCATGGCATCAGGAGACAGATGACCGTACCTTACAACCCCCAGCAGAACGGGGTTGCCGAGATAAAAAATCGGGCCATTACCGGTGCAGCGAGATCTATGTTGCATGATCAGAGTTTGCCTTTGTATTTGTGGGCAGAGGCATGTGCTACTGCAGTTTACCTGCAGAACAAGAGCCCCCATAGGATTTTGGGGAAGATGACTCCTGAGGAGGCCTTCACTGATAAGAGGCCCGATGTCGAGCACATCAGGATATTTGGGTGCTCAACTTTCTCTCATGTCCCCTCGGAGAGGAGGACAAAGATAGACCCCATAGACCAGCAGGGGATTCTAGTTGGATACTCAAAGGTGTCGAAAGACTACCGCATCTACATTCCGCCACTTAGAAAAGTGGGGGTGAGCAGAGATGTCAGATTTGAGGAGGATAGGGCTTTTGCGAGATCTCTTGAGTCGAGAGTTGGAGTTGAGGATGATGCATAGTTTTCAGTTGCAGTCTCAAAGGGAGCACAGCCTCAATCGTCAGGTACACCAGTATCAGGGGTGACAGGGTCACCATGCATAGCTTCAGGGTCACAGTCGGAGCATGTTCAGTCAGATGGGGCACAGACTTCAGAGGGAGTACAGTCTTCGGGATCTCAGAGTGTTGAGACAAGTCCAGAAGCAGCCACTCTTGGGCAGAGAGACCTTACTTCTCCGTTGACCGCTTCAGGGAAGAGGAGACCTAGATGGTTTTAGGAGACCCTGAAGGAGGGAATGGAGCCCAAGAATGTAAGGGAGCCCAAGAACTAGATCAGAGAGAGCAGGCCACCAGTCAAATTGGGAGCATATTTGGCACTAGTGACGAGTATCAGAGATACTGAGCCACAGACTATTGCACAGGCAGTTGACCATCAGGTCTGGAGAGAGGCCATGGTTGAGGAGTATGACTCCATTGTGCGCAATGATGTCTGGGATGTGGTTCTGAGGCCAATGGGGAAGTCAGTTGTGACTTCCAGGTGGTTGTACAAGACCAAGATTGCTGCAGATGGCA